>NCSK02000118.1:63645-94385 GCA_002276475.2 Chlorociboria aeruginascens | reverse complement strand
CTCCCTCAACTATATCCAAAGCTAACCCACCTCCCAGACCGAAGGATCCATCCACCTCTTCTCGCTGATCGCGCCCTCGTGGCAAGACCTGCTCATGCGGCTGCAGACGCGCATGGGCGCCGCCATTCTCTCGCCCGGCGACCTGGACTTCAACGTCTACCGCGCCTTCAAGAACCCCACGCGGGAAGCGGCCGAGCCCTTCCGCTTCGTCGACGGAGAACTCATTGAGCGCTTCCTGGATGTTGGCGAGGCTGCACAGAGGGATATTTGTAAGGGACTTGGGTATGGGGTTGAGGATGTGAGGAATTTGGTTGAGGAGTTGAAGAAGTTGCATTGAGTTTACTGGAGTTACTTGAATTACTTGAGTTGTATAGTTGGTTAGCTGATGGTGGTCATAATGTGAGATTGGTTTAGCGCTGGCGTTGAAGCATTACGTGAAAGGATGCATGCATATAAGGCGTTCCAGCTGAACCACGAAAGAAGACTCCGTAATTTCAAGAATGTATACAGCACAAGAATAGAAAAATAAAGATTATCTATCCATCTATTCGGCACCACTAATATATCTATATACAACCGAGAAATCCTTGCCCTTACAGTTCTCCAATTTCTCCGTCTCTTCATATACCTCGGCCGCTTTGCTACCTAATTCTAATCTAGCGCCTGCTTCCTCGGCCGCGATAATCGCCAACTTCAGATCTTTCTTCATAAGACTTATCCCGAATCCACCTGCGTAGTCTCGACTGGCGGGTGCACCCTCCACTACACCCTTCACAGGATTGTTAATTTCACTAGGCCAGCATTTGCCGGTACTGGTATTGATCAGTTGGCCTAGGATATGTGGATCTAGACCCCATTGTATTCCGAGATTCATGGCTTCGGCTGTAGCGATGTTGTTGATGGCGAGCAGATAGTTATTCGCTAGCTTACCCGAGAGTCCGGCTCCTTGCGGCCCACAGTGGAGGGCACTCTTTCCCATCATCTTGAGAATTGGCTCGACACGGGATAACAATGAGTCGGGAGCGCCGAGCATGAATGAGAGGGTTCCAGCTCTGGCCCCTACCACGCCGCCTGACATGGGGGCGTCGACAAATTTCCCTTGCTGGGTTGTGTGCACTGCATTAGCAACTTCTCGGGAGGAGAGAGGGTCGATCGTAGAGCAGTCGATGAAGAGACGCTCGGGGTTGCGAACATGGGATTCTGGAAGAGGGGGTTGGAGGATTTGACCGAATACGTTCTTGACGTGGGATGGTTCAGGAAGGACAGTGATGGTCGTTTCCTGAAGATTACAATATCAGAATATGCTAGCATTGAATCTCATGAATTGACATAAGTGATTTGAAGAAAATCAGAGGATTGGCTTTGCTGTAATTTATATAAAATCATGAGAAGATCACCCAAGACGGATGACCCCAACTTAGATCATCCGTGGAACAAACTCATCACATCAGATAGGAATTACACAATAGCAGTTGGACTCACAGAATCTTCAGCAGCTTCTCTGGGGCTACCCGCCAATTTGACTGCAGCCCCACTCGAGTCTTTGGTCTCCTCTGCAAATCTCTGGATGGACTCCAAGTTGATATCATAGACATGGAGTGTGTCCGAGGCCGGGAGCTTTGATTTGAGGTTCTTCGCCATATTATAACCTGATTCCTATCAGTGTTTGCATCTCCGGAAAGGATGTCGCGTGAGCGTACCCATTTGACCGAGGCCTATGAAGCCCCATTGCGCCTGTCTCCCACTGGACACAGAAAAGGGTCTTCTCTGGGGAGATTGCAACATGGATCGCACCAATGGTGCTACTATTCTCGCATTGGCCCTCATCGTGTACTGCAGTTGAACGTTGAGGAGTTTCGGGACGGAATGCGGTGTAAATGCCTCCCAAATATGTGTGTGACGAGGTTCAACGTGGGGTAGTGGTGGTAGGAGTTCCGTGCTAACTAAGCCGTCTCCTCATGGACCGAAGAGAGCCGGAGATCAACAACGTCAGGTACACATTTGGAAATGACTTGTCGTGGGCCTGCGAGAGATCTCGGTTAGAATTTGAGCGGAGCGCTGTGTGTGAGGTTAGTGCGCAGAATAGCAATTCTTGGATAGCAAGTGAGTTCTCCGCAGGAGGGCTTGTGTGCAAGGAAATACCTTTTTGACGAGAGAATGAGAAAAAAGAAGGTTCCCCAAGACGTGGAGGGAAATGTCTTAAGCGAAGTTCTCGTCAGAATGGATGATGGTCACGTGCGTTCATCTCCCCGATACAGGATACCGGAGTGGCGTCGAGTTGATAGGTTTGTTGTAGGGAGGTGTGATCATAAAGTCGTCAGGATTGAATACCCACAGGGCCCCAAGCCGCAGTCATGAATCTATCTCTATATAGTCGTGAAATCCGTCTTAAATACAGCCCCACCCACCATCTACCGGTATATACCAAACCCCCAAAACAGAACTCCTGATACCGATCCAAATACAGTCTTCACCTCTTCTTCTTGCTGCTAGTATCCATACTCTCGATGACCGCCTCTAGCGCTCGCGCCGCCTTCATCTCTCTCTTCCGGAACACCCCATTGAAGATCGCCGGCAAAACCATCTTACTATTTGCATGCTCAGCAGCAAATCCAATCTCGGCTGAGTTACCCAGCGTGTCTCTGGTAACCCTAACAGCCTCCTCTAGTAATTCAGTTCCGACGCCCGTCCCTCTATATCTCAATTTGGTACTCCAAGCTCTCACCACGCCCTTCCCGCCCGTCTTCCCCTTCTTCGCTTGTTTCTTCCCACTCCCATTCCCCGCCCTCTCAAGGCGTAGAATTAATGCGCCGATAATCTCATCTCCGTATCGCGAGCCAATGATTGTATCTTCGTCCCCATCCTCATTCCTCGCGAATTTCCAGGAGAATTCTTCGGCCAGATTTAAATACCCGCTGGTGACGCCTCGAACCCCAACCAGCAATGCCATGGTCACCCCCGCGAAGGTGGTAATCAGCACCCCAAGATCGCTCGAGCTCTTATACATAAGTTTTGTAATGATCCCTAAGATTCCTACGAATACGGCAAGCGAGAGAGGGTGGAATATCACGGCGCGGGAAGCGACCTGGCGCTGCTGAGCGATGGAGTCCGCGACAAGCTTCATGGCTGCGATTTGATCAGCCTCGACTGTGAGAGGCGTCGTGGTAAGGGGAGGAACGGAGTCGAGGGGATTGGAGGAGAGGGTGGTATCGTCGTCTGCGTTAGATGTCATGGTGGCTAGATTGCTGGGGAGTAATGGCGGTAGAGCTTGTGACGAGGATGCGTGGAGGATAGGGGTGGAGATGTTGCTGTTTACCGTGGAGGGTGGTAGCACCAGATTTGCACGCAGGAAAGTGAAGAAGGCTGGTACATGAGCAAACATTAGCCCAGAGTTTCTCGTCAGGTACACAAGAAGCGCAAGAAGAGCTCGAAGTATCTGTTCATAACATAAAAATATACCTGTGACGATTTTTCTGCACTTCAAAGCGGCTGACAAGATATGTAGTAGTTGTTGGAATTTCGGGGTGTTGGTCGTTGAAGGGAAACGCCTCGGCAAATCAATGGAGGGTTCACAACTGCAGGGAAAGAATAGCGCGTATTCTTCGGAGAATAAGAAGGATAAAAGCAAGAAAAGAAGAGGAAGAGGAAGAGGAAGCAGGAGAAGAAGGAGAAAAAGAAAGAAGCTTACCCGCACTGGTCTTAAACCCAGGCACCGAATTCAAGCCTTCAGCCACCGTATTACCCAAATTCAGATCCAGCGCTCGCACAGCCACATTCCTCTCGTGCACGTGTCTCGCCATCCCTTTCTACGCGAATGAATCGCAGGAGGCCAGCCTTTGCAGACAATACATCCGCCGCAGACAAGACTCGGATGCCGGTTCTTTATAGACCCCCCATTGCGTATGGATGCTGCACGTGCCCCGTTGGCGCTGGCTGCAACTGATAAGCCGCGATAAGCCAAGAGTTTGGGATGGTGGATCTGCACAGGGATCTCTGTATCGGGACGCGTCGAGGGTGGATGCGGTTGGTTGTCCCCGCCGCTTCTCTCCAGTGGGACGAGTGCCGTTCAGGTGATAGGTCGATAAGCTTGCGCATATGGGGTGAGTGTTTGCTTGTGGGGTTGGCATCATCTGGGAATGAAGTCATAGTGGGTTGAAGGAAGGCGGCGTCGTGCAGCTGGTGCACCATCCGTGCTGGATACTGACCATGGGGTCTGGGGCCTAACCTTTCTGGCCAGGTGTTCTATCTTGAAACGCTATTCCTAAATCCGGCTCCCCATTCTTATCAAACATACTACGGTTAACACATACAGTCCGTGTATATGTAATATTTTGAAACCTAGCTTCCTATACAAAGTAGATCCCCCCCTTTCCTTCGCTTATCGATCCCCCAAACAATCCTCCCCAGGCAACCTCCATCTTCTGACCTTGTATCACTCGCACAAAGATATTCCACAGGTTGCAATATTTTATCCGCATTCTTTACAGACCTAAGGCATCCAAGAGCTCCATCTTTTGGCAATGCATTGCATAGATTGAGCGACTCACTTTTGCAGCTCCAAGTTCCAAGTGAAAATAAAAACCTATTTTGAATAAGGACTTCGCCTTCAGAAGCCTCGCATTCATGCTATCAGAATAGAAATGTCACCTCCAGAGCTAGATGCATCTTCCTCCATAGGTCGTGTAAGCACTCAGTCAGCCTCTTGTCCTAGTCCAAATCTAGTTCCGAGGTCGAACTGTCGAGGTGAAGTGTGCGGTCACGTGGAGACCACCCAAATCACCCGGATCAAGCCGCGGCTTGAGCGTGTCAAGATGTCGTCTCCTCTTATTCTTCTCTACTATGTAACGTATGCCCTTCACTAAGCACATCCACTTATTTATTACTGTTATTCTTCGGAAATTTGGATTTGTAAAAAATACTTAACCTATAAATACCACGTTATCCCAATGATTATCATAATGTCAAGCCAAAGGCGTAAACGAAACCTTCCACGTTTACAGTAAAAGCTTGCTTCCTTTCTTCCAATGAAGTTATATTAATAATATGTTAATAATCATATTCTGCGGAGAATCTCAAAGGGAGGTCCTTTTATTCCGAAGAGCATTCCGATTTGTCAATCCCGCGATAAGATTATCTAGCCCCGCTTTGTATGATATCAGGTGCAGATTAAATGAATCTCCCATCTCGGTGCTTCCTCTTATCCTTTATATCTCTCCCCATAAGTATAACTTCTTTATCCCCTCATATTTACTTCAGCAGAAAGTTCTTCAACAATGACCTGGGAGACGATAGCAGCGGACAAGAAAGCCCGCATTGCGGCCTCAATTCCAGAAGCATGGCGTCTCAAAACAGAGCCGACTGGTGTTTCGGTCATGGAATATCCCAAAGACAGCGGGATTCTGAGTGCGGAAGAGCTTGCCATCACGGAATCTAATGCGACCGATTTAGTGGCCAGGTTGGCTATTGGCGAATTGACTTCTGTACTGGTGACAACCGCTTTTTGTAAGAGGGCTGCCCTTGCTCATCAATTAGTAAGTATCTTGGAGCGGGCGATATTGAATTGAATTAATGTCTGATTAGCTCAATTGTTCTCTTGAATTCTTCCCGGAGATGGCACTCGCTCGAGCTAAAGAACTTGATGAATACCTACAGAAGAATGGGAAGACTGTTGGCCCTCTCCATGGTGAGTTCTCAGCATGCCCGAGGATTTTCTTGTTGGGGGGTCAGAATATATCGAGAACTATGCTCTCGCGATACATTTGACAAGTCGGAACTGACTACAGAAGTCTTCCTGAAAGAGTGATGCTAACCCTGAGGTGTTGACTAGGTCTTCCTATTTCGCTGAAAGATCAATTTAGAATTAAGGTGATTCGAGTCATAGGAAGAGCTCTCTAACTTTGCTAACCTTCTCAGGGATTAGAAACGACAATGGGTTATGTTTCATGGATAGGAAAGTATGAGACACACAATTCAATCCTTGTAGATCTCCTCCTCAAGGCAGGCGCGGTATTCTATGTCAAGACAAGCGTGCCGCAAAGTTTGATGGCTTGCGAAACTATCAACAACATTATTGGTCGTACTGTCAACCCAAGAAATAAGAATTGGTCCTGCGGTGGTTCCTCGGGTGGCGAAGGTGCAATGGTTGGGTTTAGAGGTGGAATAATTGGTGTCGGAACAGATATTGGAGGATCGATCCGGGTGCCGTCCGCATTCAACTTCTTATATGGATTGAGGCCCAGCCATGGGAGATTGCCTTATGGGAAAATGGCCAATAGCATGGAAGGGCAGGAGACGGTTCATAGCGTTTGTGGACCTATCACCCATTCCATCCAAGGTATTTATCACATAATATATTGGGATTCGACGACTTATTTATCTCAGATATGCGCCTATTCGTTACCTCTGTCCTAGCAGAGGAACCTTGGAAATACGACCCAAAAATCATACCCATGCCGTGGCGCCAAGCAGAAGCTGATGCCATCAAAGCAAAAATTACATCGGGTGGCTTGACATTGGGGTTTTACAACTGCGACGGAAATGTATTGCCACATCCTCCAATTCTACGTGGGATTGAA
This sequence comes from Chlorociboria aeruginascens, assembly GCA_002276475.2. Taxonomy (NCBI): domain Eukaryota; kingdom Fungi; phylum Ascomycota; class Leotiomycetes; order Helotiales; family Chlorociboriaceae; genus Chlorociboria; species Chlorociboria aeruginascens. The sequence goes on along the minus strand of NCSK02000118.1, from coordinate 87,810 downwards.
ACTGTCGTCTCCACACTGCAGAAGAACGGTCATAATGTAGTACCTTGGAGACCATATAAGCATGATAATGCTTTTGACCTCATCGCTGGTATTTATTCCTCCGATGGAGGAGCTGTACGCTGTTACTTTCGAATCTCAACTTCTGCTAATAGTCCCAACCAGGATATCTTTGAGACACTTCGCGAATCAGGCGAACCTGCGATTCCCAATATTAGAGATCTGGTTAGCCCATCTCTGCCAAAGATCAACATGAACGAGGTGCGTCTTATTCTAGAATTTCTCAGCATTTGCGGGACCTTTCTTCTCTCAACTCTTAAATCGGGTCATTGCTCTTGATAATTCCCTAGACGAGTAGTACTGACTCCGAGATTCTCGTGTCCTAGCTCTGGGCAGTACAATTAAAGAAATGGAAGTACCAAACAGAGTATCTGGAACAAATTCGCAATGTGGAAGAAAGTCTTGGAAAAGAGCTTGATGCAATTATTGCACCTGTCACACCATCTGCGGCTATAAGACATGATCGATTCAAATACAATGGGTATACAAGTGCAATCAATCTGTTGGACTTCACTAGTGTCGTCGTCCCTGTTACATTTGCAGATAAGAATCTAGACAAGAAGCAAGCGGATTACACGCCTTTGAATGACATGGACAAAGCTGTTCAGGATGAATGTGAGTGAGATAGCCCCACAAATTTCCATTACTGACATTGAAAGATGATGCGGACGCATATCATGGCGGTCCTGTGACGGTCCAAGTTATTGGCAAGCGACTAACTGAAGAGAAAATTATGGCTATTGCTGAAGAGATTGGAAGACTACTAGGAAATGAGGTTATACCTTAATGAGTTTAAGTGTACGGAACTGAAAGCCTCATCTAGAGTTGGATGGCAATTCAGACACAGAATCGAGTTAGATCACCTTTCAAATACCCATGAGGCAGAAATCCTACCCCAAGTATGCATCATTCTGACTAGCTTTCAATATCATACATTAACGCAGTAACTTTGCATCTCTCCTGCGCGACAATAAATGGCCGATGCGTCCAGAGGGAACTAAAACGGGAACCAAAATCGGAGTTACTGCAAGTTCAGGGGTCACCATTCCATTTATTCATCATTACGCAGGTTCCTGCTCTACAAGCATTAATACCCGTAAAAATGAATCTAATAAGCCGATCTAGATGGTCCTGTGCTGATTTCAATCCAATCAATGTCTTAATGAATTATACCCTACACCTTAGGAAAAACAAACCCTGCCATCCCTCCGTTCAGCATTTTGACGCTTCCCAAGTGCTATATAAACCCCCAACCCATCCCTCAATTTCCGTCTTCTCCTCTCAACATCCCGAAACCAATATCTTTCCCAGCATTCCATTCCAAATCCCTACTCCGACCAGCGCCATGTCCACCGCAATAATCATCACAGACCCGTACAACGACTTCCTCCACCCCTCGGGGAAACTCTACCCCCTAGTAGCCACCTCCCTCGCAAGCACCAACACTATCCCCAACCTGCAAGCCCTTATCTCCTACGCGCATGCGCACCAAATCCCCATCTACTATGGGCTGCACCAACAGGTCAAGCCCGGCTTTATCGCGGGCTGGAAACACGCGAGCCCCATGCAGGTCAGCCAGCTGAAAAACACAGCATTTGAGGAGGGGAGTTGGGGCGTGGAGATTTTCGAGGGCCTGCAACCGGATGTGGAGAAGGGCGATGTGGTCGTTAGTAAGCATTGGTGTAGTAGGTATGTACAGTGCAGTGAGTGCATATATCCCTGATAAAGACAGCGAGGGAAGGAAAGGAAGGCGCTCAAGATTATATATATTCTAGTTCTTTCCAGAATACAGACTTGGACTACCAGTTGAAACAGCGGGAGGTCACGCATTTGGTGCTCGCGGGCTTGGTTGCAAATACGTGTCTGGAAGCCACGGCTAGATATGCGTATGAGTAGTAAGTAACAAGGTTCCACTGAGTGTTTTTTTTTCTTCTTCTTTTTTTTTTGGGGGGGGGGGGGGGGAAGGGGTAGATGAAGGGGAATTAACTGATGGTGATAGTGGGTACCATACCACGATGCTGAAAGATTGCACCGCGGGCTTCACGGACGAGCAGAAAGAGGCGGCGACGGAATTGGTGTGGCCGCTGTTCGCAAATGAGGTCACCACAGTCGGGGAGTGGATTGAGACTCGGGGGAAGTAAAAATGATGTGGAGGAGTTCTGAGATGATGAGGGGTATATGTATGGAGGTATTAGATTGGAATTTACATGGGGTATATATATTCCCAATCGTCAGCCCAAGGGCCGTGACACACGTTGAGCCAATTACGTAGCATGCCCCTCATGCCCAGTTTCTCTTTCCCGCCTCGCACTTTCAGCATTTGATGGATGCCGTTGAGATGCATCTCATATTCTTTTTGACTATTGCCTCCCACCTACAACCCCCAGTGTGTCAGTAAGGTTAAATACCCTCCCAAATCCAAATCCAACCCCACGCCCAGGTCGTCCCCCTCACCAAAAGCCGAAAGCAGAGAAAGGGAAGTCCCAGACTTACATTGAAATATAACAAAACCAACACGACTATAATCATCTCATCTTTAGCCGCCTCGGCCGGACACATCAGTTTCTCATTCGCCAACCTCATCGTCTCAACTTTATACCACAGCACGGCTTGCTGGCTGCCCACCGGCTGGAAGCGGTTCAGGTGCACAGCTGCAGTGAGCAACGTGGCGTAGAAGAGCGCAGGATGATGCAGGGCGAAGGGCAGCCAGGAGATCTTGGGCGAGGCTGCAGTTGCTTCATCGTCGAGGTAGGAGAGCCAGGGGGCGAGCCGTCTCAGAACTATGCACGCATGGTCGGTAAATCTTCACAGCTAGGAGAGGATGATCTTGATCGAAGGAGAAATCAAAATCAAAATGGACATATTAAGTATAATGGGGGAGATAGGGGTAATTACAATAATGAATCAAGGCTTGTTTTTTGATGGGCTCGCCATCCGTGTTGGGTAGGATAGAGAAGGGATCGAAACCGCCTAGGAACTGGATATTGGCCGCGCTTACGATCGTGGGCTTGAGATCGTCGGGGAGCTGGCGCAGCGGGGTGTGGGAGAGGGGGAGGGATGCTTTCTCGGCGTTAAGGCGCGTCGAGGGGAGCTGCTGGGCTTGACCACTTTGCAGGGCGGCGATGGATTCAGGGGTGAAGAGGACTTCTTTCCCCGTGATGATCCTACTTCGACGAATGCCACTCAGAGCATTATTTGCTGGCTCTATATCGGGTTTCCTGGTACTTGGGGGGAGATTAGTAACCTTGTAGTTCGGGTGGTGGGTAAATTGGTCACTTTACAGGAAGGTTTGGTATCTGCAGCGATGCGATACCCCTCGTTGAACGCAGTCATTGCATGGATGGAGACGGTCGCATCTCTGCTTGCGCTTGTGGCACTCTGTGCATGATAGGGTGCCACGATTGCGTTTCTGTTTCTTGGCCTGGCTACTCGTTTTCTTGCTCCCTCTGAGTCGAGCATCAGGCGTTGGAGAAGATTCAGACATTGTTTGGGTAAGATACTATCTCGTGTGGAAGGAGAAACGGACACTGTGAATGACAAAATAATCACCACTGCTTGAAAACGGCTTCCTTTTAACATACCTGGTAACTGACGCTGTATGTGGCGGCTGGAAATATGAAGCTTCGGAGCAGTATAAATCTTGAATGCTGACAAACCGGACCCGACGTCCAAACCCCCCCTAATGCTCGCTTAGATCGGCGTTTATGCAGGTGTGCTGCTTCCCAGGGGTCGAACCGTGCAGCTTCATTGGAGAAATATTCTCCGAGTTTGAAGAGCGATAATTCATTTATATGGCTTAGTCAGGGGAAAGCTTACCCAGGATACAGTTGGTTGATATCGTAATAGAATGCATGTTCGAATTACAAATCAGATAATGATAGGACCAGGTATTTTATCAATTTGGCTACTTTGTATTTCCAAACAATTCGAAAAGTATATTTTAGAACATTATCCTGCAGTTTTTGTTTTACCACTGTGTGAACTGCGATTTGGACAATGGGAAGTAGGGTCATATAATGCCCGATCGAAGATGCTCTTGTTGGTACAGCCCAGGCTTTTCTAGCAAGTGTTCACAAAGGGCGTCTGACATAGCAGGTGTAATACTTTGCTTTCGCCCTCCGCCGTTTCGAGGGGCTTAAGGGGCGCCATAATATCGAATGTTTGACCGTATCCTTCCCACGCCGTGAGTACTGGGATAATTGAGGCTCTTCCAGCAAAAATAATTCGGAGCGGGAAATCCCCTTTTCGTTAGCAGGGCAGTTTCCGGCCTATACTTTCTTTCCGTTTAGCCCAAACAGAGTCCTGAGAGCCGCCCGCTCGATTAATTACCGATAAGATAGAAGTGGGTATATGTCATCAAAATGACGTGCTACCAACGCCTGTAACGCTAGTGTGAGTAAATGCTTATATATTAAATACAGCAAATATATAACGCCTAGAAAAGCATATACAAAAGCTCGCCTATGCTACCTAAATACTCTTTACTAAATATGCTTTTCTTAATATCGAACATGCTTTTTTTAACAATTAAAATTAATTATTAACAAAAATGAATGTAGGTACTTTTATTAGCTAGGCGGTGGCAGCCGGCAGAACCCTGCCATATCTACTACCCCTCCATAGTTTACTTCTAATTAAGAATTACCACCAATACAAAGAGTGTAAGAGGCTAGGTCTCGAATTGCCTCAAAGGTACTAGGTCTAATTTAATTGCTATTGATCTCATTGGGGAGTAAATTAAGGCTCCCCAACGAGGACTATATAAGCTACGTCTATGTACAGCCTTTGTTCAGGCCCGTGACAAAAAACCCCAAACTATAAAATGTTTTGGCATACAGAGTTTTTCGGCACTCAGGGATAAATATTATTCTTTTTTGTCTTTACTTCTTCTCTTGGCGTCATATTCTTTCCGCCTTGCTTTCCCTCTGGTGTATTTCTATCTTGCTTTCGCTTTTCATTTTTGATCTTTCTCTTTTCTGCTTCCAAGGTTTTTTGCTCTTCCGCTGTTTATTTTTTAATGCTGATTGTAGCCTTTCCAATTGTTTCAGCTCTATGTTATAATAAAATATAAATGAGAATAATACATACTTTTGTTGTTCAAAAGTATTGTTTGGATTTTCATTTAATATAACCTGGGCAATGTTTGCGTCAATTTCTACTTCTTTCTAATAATATATATTAGCCAATTGAATATTATATTAATATGCAAATATAAAAATAAACCTACCGTTACTCGGACTTTATTATTAGTTTCATCTTTTTTACGGGACGAAGAAGCCATTTTATTATATGAAATTTGGTTGAAATAATTTTGTTGCGAAATTAATATGGGAAAATGTGTTCCAAACTTTGTATATTATAAAATCTTAGTTTTGTTCTTTTGCAGGAGGCAACAAAGCTTTATATATATGTTAAACTCGTGGTGAACTTATAATTAATTTCTAATTTTAGAACATTATTTCTGATCAGTGAAACCAATTTGTAATTATTGGTCAAGTCGTGGTCAACTTATACCCCCATAGGACGGGTCCGAGATAAATGAACCTGACCCGTGGGTTATTTATGATTCTTTGATAATAGAGCGGGTTTCCCCCCTCCACAAAAAAAATTTGTATAACCAAAAAAAATTTATATAACCAAAAAAAATTTGTATACATTAACAATCAGACAGGATCTTCGGCCGAGCTACACCGATCAAGGTTGTGGTCATTATGTGAGAGAACGGATCGAGTCACGGCTACCCCCCCTTATGTTGTCTTCCGTAGGAGACCTAGGAACTCAATCTGAAGGTTTGTATTTAATTTCAAGCATGAACAATCGAAGAGGAACTTCGGCCGAGCTACACCGATCAAGGTTGTGGTCATTATGTGAGAGAACGAATCGAGTCACGGCTACCCCCCCTTATGTTGTCTTTCGTAGGAGACCTAGGAACTCAGTCCGAAAGTTTGCTTGTTTTGATTTCCTAAACTTTTATTTAAATATATGACCCCTACCGGTCCCTACACGGATCTCGCGAATCCTCGGCCGGTACCTCGGCCGGTACCTCGGCCGGCCCCTCGGCCCCTCGGCCCCACCCGTGCAGCCTAGCTAACTAATCCCGCGGGCTACTTAATAAGTCAATATCGATGGACCGACCTCAACACTACCAAATTCCCCAACCTGCGACATGAACTCCCCCCCGACAGCGTTCCGTATCGCCCAGATGCCGCTTCGGTTCTCGATTCAGCATTTACCTGCGACTTGTCTCGTCGCCTTGAACAGATACCCGTGAATCGCGAGAAATCCACACCAGAACCAAACTTCCGCGACGACATCGACATCGACATCATCGAACCAAGTCACCGGTGGATCTGCCAAAGCTTGCGTAAACACTTCAAGCCTTTCGAGGCCGAAATCCACCGCTCGAACATCTCGGACTGCGGATGCTGGGAATTGGAGGCGAGGTATTATAGCGATGCGATCAAAAGCATTATGTGGCAAGAAGCCTGTACTGTTACTGGTGTCGACTGTGAGCCATCAGCAGACCATTGGAAGGCGCTCACCACACATTTTCGTAAACATCTAAAAGGCCTCGGACTGTCCTCGCGCAAAATATAGACCTCCGAGACTTAATCCCGACACAGGACTACTGGCAGCTGGAAGCCGACATCTACGAAAACCATGTGGCGAGACGAAAGTAGGAAATAAGAGAGGTGGTTTGGAAGGATAAGTAGTGGGAATGGTGGCTACGATGAAGCATGTGAACTCAATTTGATGGCACAAGCACTGGACGGAAGACAAGATTACAGGCCCAGCTGCGTAGGAGCGCCCGGGTTGCCAAAAGGAGGCCAGCAACCAGTCAGAAGTAACTCTAGACGCTGGTGCTGATAGCCAACGAATCCCGCTTGTTGTCCTTCATCTGCCTCTTCTCGTCTTCCTGTCTTGCCTCGCTGGACTTCTCTGTCAAGTTCTCTCTTCAACCTACCTTTCTTTGCCTACTCACCTCGAGCTGCTCCCTCCGTTCCTTTACCTCGTCTCTGCCAGGTCGTCCGATGACCCGCAGGGTTGGATCCTTGGATCAGACAACGATACTGTCCAATGTGATATTCAGGTGGCTAGCAGCCATGTTACTGGTGTCAGCAGGCGACTCTTCAGAATCGACATCGATCCGATCACGACCGATCCCCGAATTATGCTTCTCAAGGAGAGAGGGAGCCTCCGCATGCGAATGGACGATAGGTCAACAATCATATGCGATCCTCTCAGACCATACACATTTGATGGGCCCGTCATCCTGGACCTCGGTCCTGTATGGTTTCGAGCTTGGCCTCCAACGCGGTCGCACAACGAACAGAGGAGATATAAAAAGGCAGTGGCAGAGCTTAGCATGAGCATGTTGGAGGCTATACCCAAGTACATTATGCCTCTGAACGCCATTGAGCCTGAAACAGCGACGGAGAATACCCGTGGGGGGAAGAACAATGCTTATGTTACGGATAGGGTAGTCAGTCAGAGAGGCTCGTCATCTTTTGTTATCATGGTGAGAGAGCGGAAGAGTGGTAACATATTTGTCGCCAAGGAACCTAATTACAAGATCAGCGACGATCCGGCACGACTTAGAGCGCGAGCAGAGAGGAACTCAAGAACGAGTTGGATTACATCGTTCAACTCAACCATGTGAGTGCACATTTCGCCCCTGCTTGGAGGATGCTGACAAGTTCACAACCTCACATCCTCACAGCATCGATCTAGTCTACCACGAGAACATATCCTTTCCTCCGTGGCTGATCATGGAGTACATACCGGACGATATTCTGCAGGCGGAGGTTCAGGAGGACGAAGTTCCCATCGTTCTCCTGCATATTAACAGTGCTCTTGTTCACCTGCATCATCATGGGGTCACACATCGAGACCTGAAACCCAGCAACATCCTTATCAAACGACATCAACATGGACTCACAGCAAAACTACCAGATTTTGGTACGGCCGAAAACGGGATCAGAGGGATTGATGCATTCACCAGATCGCCGACGTACATGGCCCCTGAGCTCTTCGACCTACCTCAGAAGTACGGCAGTGGTGTTGATATGTCGGCCCTCGGTCTGATTGCTTTGCAGCTGCTAGGTGGCTAGAATCCACAATCCACGCCGCGGATACCTCCGCATCATTTCACTCCTTGGATGATAAATGTCTATCTTCCTCGGGTGCGTAGTATGCCAAAATTGTACCAGCCCTTGGTAAATGGGTTGCTCCGGCACAAACCTAAACTCAGATGACCAGCCGATGGATGTCTCTCGTGGCTGGCACCAGTCATTGCCGCAAACGACTCCAACCAGATCCAGCTCGAAGACGGGAGACTGTCGTTAGAAGCAAGCGATAATGGCAGCCCAACGGAAATCGGAACTGAGAAAGACTCTTCCCCCAACGTTGACGAGAGGCGCTGGACCACTCGCACTGAGCATCCCACACTGTCAACCGGGCGTGCCATCGCTGCTGTCCGAAATACTCATCTTTGTGGCAAACTTGGGTCCGGATCTCCTGTCCAGCCTCATTACAACGCAGTCTATTCTCGGCCAAGTGCCGTGGATGGATATAGTATGCCGGATACAGGGAGTCCTACAGCTGCGGTACCTCGTCACCACTTGCCACCCCATTTCTAGAGGTTGAGGATAGCTTTCGTCAGAGGGCTTATTTGGCGACTATGACAATATTGACGAGGACTGGCTCGATGACGTGAGAGAATAAAGGTCGCTGTGATAGGGATTGTTGATGAAAACTTTTATCTTACCATTTCTTTATTTCGATTGTGTAAATTAATAATATGATGAATAACTCACTCGTTACATCAATCTACGCCCTTGTCACAAAGAAGCTCAAGTTGTGTCATTCCAAGAATTCCCACCTATCATCTACTTCTCAACAAGGTAGACATATGAGTATAACAACGTGCGACATTGGAATGGCATATTGCATGCAACACAAGGCGTCCTTCTGCGGAAACTGGCTGCTATTTAAGGTCGCTTTATTATCTCTTGGGGAACTTTTTTGGGCTCTATGAGTAAATATAGGGGATTCATATGGGCTAGCTGTGAATCATTAGGATTCACCAGGAGGGCACCGCCATTGACCTACGTTGAACCGAGATTCTATTTTACACGAGCGGAAAGATAGGGAAAGCAGATGATAGGGTTTGTTGGTTACTCGAGAGACCGGGACATGTACGACATATTGGCGAAAAGAACCGTCGAAAGACTTGTCGAAAGACCCCGGCCACGGCTGTTCAAGGTACCACAATACGGAACTGCGAGGGGCTATGCTGCTTGCTTGCATGACTTACATCCATCTACGATTCGTCGTTTTCGTGTGTGCATGGAAAGATGTGGATGTGGATGTGGATGTGGATGTGGATGCGCCATAGGTTTGAGATTGCCGCTTCAGCGAGTAGTGACCAATTCTGTACAACTTTCCAGCCGTGGATGAGTCCTATCCTGCCACGCTTTCTGGGCCAGTCAATTTAGTCAATTGATAGAGGAGGGAGGTTATTTGCGCCCGTTTGACTTTGAAGCTTTCCAACACTTTCCTTTGGTCTCATCCTCGTTGCATCATAACCACGGCACAACATTCCACATTTTGAAGAACAGAACACCATGTCTGTTCCCGCAAAGCTCCCCAGCATTTCTCCAAAATCCCAATGGGAAAGCATCAAGCTCTCGCCAGAAGAGGTGGCGAGCGGCACCACCACCTTTGAGCACATCCAGCTAGGGGTAGAGCAATACCACAAGAATGGGTTCATCGTCATCGAGAACGCAATCCCACACCATATACTCGATCAATTTAACGAGCGTATGATTGCCGAAAGCGACATCTCCCTCAAGTGGCCACGCGTGCAATATAATCATGGTGTTCAGCATAAAAACATCTCACAGACCCCCCCTCTCTCAGCGCCATTCATACATGAGGAGGTCTGGGCAAATCGCCATGCGATCACCGTTCTCGAAAACATCATCGGTCCTCGTCCCGAGCTATCGTTCATCAGCAGCAACATCGCACTGCCAGGCGGCGTGGGTCGTCAAGCTGTGCACTCAGACGCCTATCATCAGCATCTCGATTGTCCTTTCTCCATCGAAATATACATCTTCCTGACCGATGCGTCGGCGGAGAACGGTGCGACAGAGATCTGGCTCGGTACGCATGAAGGGTACAATAAAAAAGACCACATTCCTCATGAGCGCGGCTGGATCCCCAAAAAATTGATCAACGAGCGGGCCCTCATCTCGCCTCCCATCCAGCCCACCGTCCCCAAAGGGTCCATTTGCATGCGCGATCTACGCCTCTGGCATGCAGGAATGCTAAATCATACTCCCGATCCCCGTGTTATGCTTGCATTCATCTACTTTCCGCAGTGGTATCGGTCATTTATGCACCTAACGTTGCCGAAAGAGTGTCGACCTATCATCGAGTCGTGGAAACATGTCAAGGTCAATGCTGAGTACGTCGATGGTGAGCGTGTGAAGATGAATTTCACTCAGATTCCCAACAAGGGACTTTTTGAGAGTCGGGTTGAAACGGATGACAAGATGGGAAAGCCAAAGGACGTCGATCTGGAGATTACAGAGGAGAACTACTGGATTCCAATCCAAAGCGAAGATTAGAGAAGAATGGAAAGGTTATATAACTGAATAACAGCATTTTGAACCTTCCTTTAGTGCAATTTACACTTTCTAGCATAGGGACTTTATATGTAGAGACTTTATATGTAGAGCGATTCCACTTATAATAACTCGGTACCCATCATCAAGAGTAAATTTGGTTGTGGTGATTTGAAATCACTACCATTAACCTTTCTACGGTGGCAGAACCGCTAAGACGGCAAGAAATGACCCATGATTCGAGGTCTCTAAGGTGCACTGACAATCATAACTTTATTTCTATTGCTCACAAACCATAACGGACTACACAAGAAAGGGGCAGAAAACATCCCGCAACAAGGAGAAGCAGCAGGATGACAGAATATACTAGCATCAGGCAATTCCTATTGCAGGTTTCCCCAGGGTGTGTCGAAGAGACAGATTTAGTAACATGTATCAACGCCTTCTATAACAAGAAGCCACTGCAAATACTTAAGGAGTACTAGATCATAGTTAGCATAATTTCTTTCAGCAAAGCGAAGATAGCCTCATACCATTTCCCTGGATACCTGGGAAAAGGAACGCATTCTCGCACTGTATGTCGCTTCAGAATCCATGCGAGGAATCTCTCAATCCCCATTCCATATCCGCCATGAGACGAAGTGCCGTACCTGTATCATCTTCTCAGCTTCATGGGGCAAAAATTAAACAGGAGCTCTTGCACTTACTTTCGCTGGTCTGAGTAGAAAGCATACGAAGACAGATCCCATTTATTGTCCTTCATGACAGCGAGTAGATCCTCGTAGTTGTCCATTCTCATTCCTGAGCCCACGACTTCTCCAACACCAGGAACAAGACAATCAACACTTTCAGTAACTCGCGGGTCAGATGCATCCTTCTTCATGTAGAATGCTTTGATGGGGACAGGGAAGTGAGTAAGCATGATGGGCACGCCAATCTGGTCCGTCATTGCTCTCTCAGCTGCTTCTGCGATATCCGCTCCAAAGACGTGTGGCTCGCCCTCGTCCGTCATGATATCATGGTCATTTAGCCATTCAATAGCCTCGGTATAGCGCATGCGCTTGAAAGGACGGGCAGGGGCCTTGAAGCCAGGGTTGAGTGTTTGAATGTAGGCAGCGCTCTCTGCATCGGCAAGCAAGATGTCGATGACTCCACAGAGGAGATCCTCAATGTGTTGCAAAAGATCTTCAAACACAATGAAGTCGAGCTCACCCTCGATATGGGTATACTCGGACAAATGTCGACGTGTATGAGAGTTCTCTGCACGGTAGGATGACTGAATGGTGTAGCAGTCGCCCAGGATGGGGAGTTGCGTCTCAAGGTATAGCTGTGAGGTTTGTGTCAAGTAGACACGCTCGCCGTAGTAGGACAGACTGAAGAGTGAACCGCCCCCTTCCACCTGAGTCTGAACGAACGATGGGGCCGTCGACTCACGCATGTCGTGGTCCTTGTAGTACTGCCGAAAAGCAGAAAGCGCCGAAGCACGAGCCTTCATGACCGTCGCCTCCTCTGGACGTCGCAGAACCAGATGGCGAAAGTCGGGTAGAGTGGCCTGGTTTGCAGTGGCAGGGACGACATTGGTGAAGGCATCTGGCCCACCTGGAGCTTCGCTGATGATGGTATAATAGTCAACATGGAGTTCCCTATCTCCAGGAGCCTTGTTCTCTGCCGGAACCTCTTTCATCTCCCCAAACACCTCCAGAGAAGCTTGCTTTTGGAAGAGAATAGGGGCCACGACATTGACGTGACCCGAGAATATGCATAACAGTACACCTCTTGTGTCCGAAAGATATACAAAAGTTCGTGTCTTCGAAGCTCGGATGTTGTCGATGCGTCCAACAACCCTTACTCGAGTTCCGGTCGATGTTTCGTTGCCCAGCGTTACGTCTTTGGGGTCCTTGGCAGAGATCTTCATCTTGATCGCGGGCTGGAAGGCTCTCATCTTGGGGAATGACCACCTTTCGCGCCTCAATCAATGCCAGCTGTCTCTTCGCTTCTTCCTCTTCTGCCCGGTGAACCTTTTTCAAGTGCTCGGCGTACCTTCCAACGACCTTTTTGATCGCAGACTTGGTAGTTTCTTTCCATTCAGGAACGCAAGGCTCTGACTTGGTCGTGTCGGTGCGGGTGTAGAAGGTAGGTGGAGGGGTGGACGACTCGGGAGGAAAGCTGATATATGCTGCGAAGAGGGTCACGAATGGATCCGCCTTGGTGCCTTTTCTGCCATGATCATCACTTCCGCCTGTCTCGTCAATATAGATGGTCGTATGTGTGCTGATGTCGGTCATTTCCGGCGAGAGCATCACCGGGGTGATGAGTGGTACCTCGGACATTTGTGCTTTTGTATACAAGTGTTATTGTTATGATGAATTGATGTGAAAGACAAGGTGAGTCGTTAAGCGTGTTCCCAAACAAGACTCTGTGTTCAGACAGATAAGAAAAGAGTAGAGGAGTCACGGGATCACAGGACAATCATCAGACTTTTCTTTTCTTCTTTCATATTAGTATCCGAGACCCTGAAAATGAAAGAGGGAAGCCGGATACAATGAAAGTGGGAGCATCTTGCCTTATCTTCATCTCGGAGCTCTCCCTCGAGTTCGTTCTTTTGCCTGCGGCAGGCTCACAAATGGATCTGCCTTGGTGCCTTTTCTGCCTTTTCTGCATAAGAGCATATTTTTTAAAAAAAAAGAAATATATACCTAATATCAAAGCAATTCCTATGCCCCAACAATAAAATTCTAACCAAAACCAAAACCAATATCAAAATCAAAACCAATATCAAAACCAAAACCAATATCAAAATCAAAACCAATATCAAAATCAAAACCAATATCAAAACCAAAACCAATATCAAAATCAAAACCAAAACCAACATTAAAATCAAAATCATAATCATAATCGAAACCAAAACCAAGATCAAAATCCAAATTTTAAACTTTTAAACTTTTAAAATTAATTGTTTGATTTTGGTAAATTTTTTTTTTTATCAACATTTACAATGTTTGGAACATTATCTATTGTCGCTTCAAAAATTTCCTAAAAAAAATTTATATTAATATATTTTATTAAAATTGAAAATTTTTATTAAATAAATATATACATACTCTAGTAAGTTTAGGGCCATGTAGTATAGTAACATACCATATATCTTGACGTCCCTATTTATAAGATTAGTTATGTTAACTTAATAATTTAAAAAAAATTATAATATATATATATATATATTTACCCGAATAATGAAATTTTTTCTATCATGATAATAAAATAAAAGATATGATAGAAGAACATCTAGACTTAATATACGATGATGTATCTCAAACTCGGGATGAGGGCCATTGTTGGAAGTATGAGAACTCATGATAATAAAATTTTTTGTTGAAATAATTTAATTTAGCTTAAAAGAAAAATATATAAAATATAAAAATCAAAAATTATATCCAAAATAATAAATTTTTTATTTATATATGTTTTTAATTTCAAAGAACATAAAATAAAAACCAACCAACCAATAATTAATTAATGTTATAATTAATCTTAGAAACTTTATTAAGCCACCAAATATATATTAAGATTTAGGCAGCAAAACTTAGCAATAATTATTGTTGGTTTGCTATTAATACCAGGTTCGTCAAGCTAGTCTATAAAGTTCTACCTAGTTCTAGGTATAATATAATAGCTCCTACAAATTATTGCCTTAAATATGTTTGTTGCCTAATAACTTTTAATTGGAACCTGTGGTCTCTTGTGGGATCTCTATTATGATCCAAGCAATGGCCACTTTCGGTTGGTTGGTTATGTGGAAACAAATAATAGAGCTAAGCCTTTGCAAGAAACACTTGGATTGTTGATGGGGAAATGTTCTTTGTGGGGTCTACATAATGGTTCTGGTAATGGCCATTGTTGGTTGTTGGTTGTTGGTTGTTGGTAAAGGAAACAATTCACTTCAGGCATCAGCAGAGAACATATTTGAGCATTGTAACTGCGCTAAAATATCGTAAAGGGCCGAGCAACACAAATTACATATTTCTTTTGGATCTTCCATGCATTTTAGTAATATGCTATTGCTTGACTTTGGTATTTCATAATTGTATATTTTAAATTTCTTCTCTTTTTTTTTTTTTTAACAAGGTTTGCTTTATATAATAATTCATTAATATTATATCAAGAATTTATATAAAATAAAAACCCCGAAAGAAGCTTTTTAGCTTTAGTTTTGTTTTACAAATATGTATACGGCTTATATTAAGCATCGCTCAAGGGGACAAAATTAAATTGTTGTACCAATTTCACCACATTCGCTGCATTTGAATCAATCTTTCCCACTATTGTTAAATTCCTCAATTAGTAGTTGTAATGTGAATATATCAAAGGAACTTGCAATATTCTTTATTATATGGGATGCAAGCATATTATTAATAAAGAATTATATGCATGCGGATAATAAAGGAAGATGCATGCGGAATATGCTTTTAGTTCTTTATATTAATTATATATAAATAGAGCTGAAGTTTCCTTACGGAACTTCAGCGTTCAGTTTGAATATCAGCATAGTCATATACGATTCATTAATGATTCCTACCCTATTCTTCAAAGTGTCTCTGAAGTCTCTAATTGGGTCATCCTGAAGCAATCCTTACAGTAGTATTCTCTCCACCAAAGACAAGAAACTCGACTCAAATCAAGCTTACCAAAGTATAAACCCTGGCTTTTGTGGTTCAACTAAGATGGGTTAAAAAGGTTCTTCATTTATGTCATAAAGAATAATAGGATATAATAGAATTATAAACGCTTTATATTGAAGAGCTCTGAAGCATCCGAAGTTGCAGTCTGTTTGACGATGAGAAGAAAGAGAAATATTCCCGAATTATATATCTAGAAATGGGACCTTGAGAGCCCCTCAATTACCCCACTTATTTCGGATATATATATAAATCTCACCGAGTGTTGACTTTTTATGGGATCGAATGAGAATGAGAAAATAAGTGGCTTTCTGACCCTCTAAAAGGGTTCTATAATAGCTATCTATCCATAAAAGAGTGTGGTGCTCCGATCCATCAAATCTGTGCGTAAAACCCCATATCAAACGAATGTTTGAGATTACACAAAGGGAAAACGTGCTCAATACCTTCCCTAGCGTTTGATACCGAGGTACTTGAGTTTTCTAGGTATTTACTAGTAGCGGTATGTACCTCTTGGAGTACTATAATAAATGGCTTGTTAGAGCAATTCCCAAAACTCAATGCTTCAGCAAAAAGCATATACCTTTGTATAACAAACTGTAATGACTGTGTTTCCGTCTGGTGATCTGTGCCAATATAGCTGCCCGAATTCGAGGATATGTGCACAGTTCGTACGGCCCGAATGACGAGTTTCAATATGACTACAATTATTTGTGAGACATGTGGGTTTTTCATTCCGGGGTTTAGGAATACTTACCTCAGAAAACCCTGTACAGTTCTGGGGACGTTGAAACAGAAGGGACACGTGAACTTTGGGCGATGATGTGCTGCTGTATAATGTTGAGTCAAATTATGCTTCCTCATAGATTCTTTCCTAGCCTCACTCCGTTTGCAGCCTTCAACGGTACACAGATATGGTAGGTCTGATGAGTGGATGCTGGCATGTAAGTCCATTCGACGCTGTAACATTAGCAGCAATGTTAAGATATCGGAACAGCAAGACTGTCATAAACTAACCTCCGTGGGAAATATCTTGTCACTGTCGGGGAAAGTACAAGCAAACTTATGATTCAGTGACTCGATGATGTTGTTGCTTGCATAACCAATTGGCTGATCTGTCCAGGTCTCTATGCTCGCCTTGCAATGGCTACCTATCTTCCAGTTCGGGGGACTGTTCGTCGGTGAAAGTCTTGAATCATGAGGGTAATGCTTTGCAGATGGTTCTTCCCCCTCCACAGGATGCCTGTCCGCTGTCGGTATATCAGTGTTAGAAGTAATCGTCATCGCCGTAAATCCTGATGAGTCTAAACCCATCTGCATCAACGCTTCCGTGGCTACCGTTTCAAGGTCGGAGGTATCCTTCTGCACCGCAACCGGGTGCTTCTTAATAGTGACACCTATATTAGTACACCTCACTATCTGCCCGTTCTCATTATCCGAGGCTTTTCCCGCTTGTTTTGCAATATCCAAATCATTTCCATCACCCGTAAAGGGGAGTATGAAAACATTGTGCGGGTGTGGGCCAACCTGTATATGTTGGGCTGGGAGTTCAGCGGAATATGGAGGCGATATCTAGCCTGCCCAAATCTTGCGAGTGCTGGCCATAATACATACTGGATAAGTTTGGTACATGAGGCTCTGACTGGTCTCTCCTTACCTCTAAGCTGAAATGATTCTTGGACGCAAGTATTTTACGGGTGAAACAAATCGGCGCCTTGTTTGCTGTCCAGTGGGCTCCCCATGGCTATTTGTTGAAGGCCAGTGTGGTAACTCTCGGTCAATACGTAATGTGTAAAGGCCTGTACGGCATACAATAACATTCGTCTAAGATATTCTGTGATGGGGGCCCGGTCAAAATCAATCTGATTCCCATTCTCACATATTGTCCAACAAGAAGTAAAATACAGGGCGACGCACGCTTTATGGTGTGGAGATTGGAAGATTGCAAGCTCCATCCATGTACAGACTACAGTACCAGGATCCAGGGTCTGACTTGCTTTCTCAAGCGGCAGAACACAGGTGGGCGCCAAGGACCAACCAAAGAGCTTGCGGCTCTATGTTGTTTACGGGTTCTTGCTATTTCGTACAACGAGTTTCAGGTCGTTAGCCTCAGAAGATTCCAAAGAGTAAGAAGTCCTGGAGAAAGCACATCCCAGAACACCACCCGTCCTGTGCTTCTGCTTCTGCTGAGACACTTGTCCCCAGCTTTGTTATCTCTAATTCTGCCCCAAGAGTCTGCCGGAAAGACGTAAGTGCACTTACACGACCATCTAAGGCGCATTTGTCTGATTCTAAGGCAGGGCGCCCAGTCACGAAGCCAACGACAAAACCCTCCTCCCAAGTCTCGTTGGCCTTTCCAAGATTATAAACCCAAAGACGCGAGATCAATGGCCGCCCAGGTCTGTCGTATGGCGTTCTCTCCTATGACCAAGTTGTCCATACTGAGCATTTTGGCGGCTATCGTAACGTGGAAACCAAGACCAAAATCGATGATGATACCCTCGACTTTGTTAGATCGCCAACGAAAGCCAGGACCTTGACTAGGACCTTGGCGGACGTGGATCGACTTGTCGAGGATGGCAAGATCACCTGGGACGCTCTTATCTGCGACGTGGTCCCCGACTTTCACCAGGTCAACAGTGGGTGGAACAATGCCACCGTTACAGACCTCCTAGCACACCGCATGGGATTCGCTGCCGAGAATTGCTTCTAGATACGATGAAACCAACGTCTTCTCTTGCGCAAGGACCAAGTTTACCCACTTGCAACGACCTGGAACCTGTCGTTTTGTTGAGAGGCTCATGGAAGTACAGCAATTGGGGCTACGAGATCGCTGGAGAGATTATCCAGAGGATGAGTGGCGAGACATACAGTCCTTCTTCCGTCAAGAAACGAATTTTCACACCACTCGATATGCATCGAACTACAGCAGATGAACACCCCAGCCACAATTTGGCCAAGGCGTACATAGTTAATGATGATGGGTGATCTGCCAGAATCCCTCGATCTGAAGTTGCCAGCTCAACCATCATGGGGCCGGCTGGCGGTGTGAAGTCATCGATTGAAGATCTGCTGCTTTTCTATAAACATATCCTTGCGACAAATAAGAAGGGACCAGATGGGCTTCCATCCTCCACTCCATATTTGTGGATGTGCGAACCATGTTTAGCCCACACATTGCCATTGGAGATAATCCTATCGACAAGCTGGGTTATGGACTCGGCTGGGTACACATCCAGCTTCCCGAACTTTGGGCTTGATGGGATGAATGATATGTATATTAGCAATTCCATACCAGTTCGTAGGAAAGTCCTCGAGAAAGTCGCCCTCTGGAAGCTCACTGCCCTTCACAGACCCACTGGATCTGGTTGGCCAGTCGATCTTGACGTCGATTTGAGAGGAACCAGTTGCACATCTTGCATCGGATGATACTCTTACGAGGACTCTAGAATCCGGATGGGGAGAACCAATCTCAATGCCGCTCAAAAAATACGTTGGACGCTACTATAATAGCATCGGAATGTGCTCGAAAGACTTGCCAGAAGCTAGAAATACAGCTATTGACTTCAATGAGGGAGTATGGAGGTCGGGCTGACGGGGCCAAAAATACCGCTTCAATGATCCCATGGATTGGGTTCCTTCGTCCAACTTCTCATGTCCACGTAGGTTAGTCTGATTCTTCGACTCTTGCTGATATTTAGCAGATATGTTCCGGCCCAATCATCATAAAATGAATGGCGAATTGATCGCAAATCCGCCATATTGAATAAACGAGGATTAAAAAAAAAATCTGTGGTTGGCTCGGAACAGATCAAAGTCTCATCGCAGTTTCGAACAGAGTCAAATTCCAGCTCAGGAAGAGAAGAGGCACTAGCCCTGATCAAAAGACGAATATGTATCACCAAGCAAAGGCTCCCAACAAATGGCTCAGCGACCGATAGATATTGGCCAGACAAGGACGGGGACGAGCACCTTGCCCACCCACCATCTCTTGCTGTGGGTGGAAGTCTCGACCATATCGTATTTCGACCGCAGGAGTGAGTCCGAAGAGCGACACTTTCCCTTCCACAAGGTTAAGCACTCGTCAAGGTCTCAGAGATTCAACAGACTCCCATCGATGCCGTTGAGGAATGGCCCTGGATCATCTGTGATGGAAGTATTGTCCATCTCGATAACCCGGTAGAGACCGACCATGTGCGAAGGCCCTACACCACCGGTTCGACGATGAATCTCATACATAATTCCGCACACACATTCTCCTATATGAGTAGAGAATGTAAGAATGATGTTCTTATATTCAAGGACAAGGATCGTGACTCGAAGCAGAGATCACGGGCAAATGAAGGACGAAATCCTCCTCCGGAATCCTCCAAGCATTCCGACATCCAACACCCCTGTTTATGATGCGGGGGAGACTATCGAGGTGAGAGCGATGGCATTCAGAGAGCACAAGGAGCTCGCTTCCCCGAGATAGCAAGCAATCAATGGGAGGAGGAGAAGAAGACTGGAATCTGGACCTCTAAAGCGAAACAAATTACTCCTTGATATCACGTGACGTCCTGTTGTTCGTGCACTTCTTCTGTTCTTTTCTGCGATGGTTATCATTCTATGACCTCTATGCGTCCTGGTACATGTCTCCATGAAGGATCGGTTTTATTCGTGTTTTCTATCTTCTCAGGTGCATCTCAAACGGGTCGCAGACGAAAGAGGAAATTTTCAATTGTCATCCTACATGTTACATCTGACATGGTCTGACCGACCTCCTTGTTTCGTTCCCAGTGCGAAAGAATCGCCCACTTATGCTGACCCCGTCAATGCGCCTCTTCATGGATTGTTTTTCCGTCTGATCCTCTTTCCTGGTTCGCCTCAAGATTCCATCTTTATATTCGCGTCGGAGGACCTGGCTCTCCAGAGCTTAGTGTTTGGAGATCGCCTCCAGGGATGGAACGCGGCGATGTGGAATCATATCCCATCTTCAGGTTTCGCGGAGTAATTCACATACTTTTGCCTCTCTTCATCAGATGGCACCACCATACAGGAGTGGTATAAGATGTTCGCTCCGCGCCGATTCAGCAGCGCTCAACCATCGAATATCTTGCTGAGCTGGCCTTCTCACGACATCCTTCCCATCAGAGCGTCACCGATTCGCTGTCTTCTTCCATACATTCATCATGTTCCGGATATTGTCTCTGCTCCTGGGCGTGACCATTCTGGTGACCGACGCTGCCCCGCTGGTTATTCCCCTAGGATCAGGCGGGTCTCGGTCCATAGGTAATGGCAGTCCAGGTCTTTCGATCGATTTCAACCAGGCTGCTCACCGCAGGACGTGTCACGCCGGTGGCAATGCGACTGTCGCCAACGCAAAAGCCGTATACCTTCTCACGAATGCTGCAAATAACTCCGTGGTCGCATTGAAGGTCGCTGCGGATGGCACGCTGTCGGACGGGTCCATCACGGCGACAGGAGGCCAAGGGATGAATGGGGTCGATGCACAAGGAGCGCCGGCAGCTCCCGATGCCCTCTTCTCCCAGGGAGCTCTCAAGGTCGCTGGGAATGTATGTCTGACACCCTCGTGGAGATCTTTTCATACTGATAAGGATAGACTCTGGTGGCTGTCAATCCCGGATCAAACACAGCGTCGATGTTTCTGATTGATCCCGCCGATCCAACCAAGCTTACCATGGTTGGCCAACCCGTAAATACTCTCGGGGAGTTCCCAATCAGTGTGACCATCTCTGCAAAGCTATCACAGGCCTGTGTTGCAAATTCCGGTGCCAAGGCGGGCATTGCATGCTTCTCCATGTCCGCGTGCGGCCTCACTCCTCTCGATACCGCTCTGCGAACTTTTGCACTCAATCAGACGACTCCCCCGAAAGGTCCCACCAACACAGTATCACAGACATTCTTCAACGCCGACTCGACCGCCCTCCTCACCACCGTGAAGGGCGACCCCACCGTCAACAACACAGGCTTTCTGTCCGTCTTCCCCGTGGTCAATAATGTGGTTTCCACGCAAGACACCCAATCGTCCCCCTCCGGAACAGCCGTCTTGTTCGGTTCGGCTCTCATCCCCGGTTCTCCGAACATATTTGTTACGGACGCCTCGTTTGGCTCAGCTACGCTTGCGCTCTCCTCGTCCAATATCGCCACAGTCTCTGCTTCAACCAAGATTGCCGATCAAGCCGCGACATGCTGGGCTGCTTTCTCCGACGTTACGAAGAGTGCATTCGTCACAGACGTAGCAGTCAACCATCTGGTGGAAGTCGACACGACGTCAGGAGCCCTGATCAAAGAGACGAACTCGACCAATGGTAATCCCGGCCTGATCGACCTGGTCTCCGCGGGGAATTTTATCTACGCATTGAGTCCAGGGAATGCTACGACCAAAGCAGCAGTTACGGTTTTCGATGTTAGTGGTGGACAAGGCTGTAAGTTCTCGGTTTTACGTTCGTGCCGTGAAAGGAGCATAGGTACTAACGTTGAAATTTAGCTGCCACGGAAATTCAGAACTTCTTTCCAGCAGGTGTTGCGGATAGTGCACAGGGGCTGACATTTTATTGAAGGGGAGCGGGGTTTTTTATTATCTATATATATATATATATAACTTTGTATCTTAAATATTTCATTATTAAAGCAATGTTTTTAATGTGTTTATTATGAGATTAGAAAATATAAGCTGTCAAGAATTGATTACGACTAGCTAATAGAGGCTAAACCTGTAAATATCGGTGGGATATCGGTAGCATATTGGTGAATATAGGAGACTAGATATTAATTATTTGAGCAAGGATATAAATATAAATAAATTTATATTTTTGGATTACTTTAATTTTTAAATAAATTAATATTATTTATTTTTTTTTTTTTTTATTTTAAATCTTATGCAACCGTTATATTTAAAAGTTTAATAGGTTATAAGCCCGGTTGCGTAAATAATAAATATTTAAATTTTACGTTTTTAATAAACGTGCGAATTCTTTATATTTATTTTATCTAATAAATTTATATAGCAAAAATTAGAAAAAAAACAAAAAAATAAAAAAAGCATTACATAAAAAAAAAAAAAAAGCTATATTTGGCAGAAAAAAAAAAGCTATGCAAAAGTATTTTAATTTAATTATATTAGTTTAACGAGCTTTTAAGCAATAAATTATTATCGATATTTAAAAACGATTTCGATAATAAATATATTAATTAATCAATTATTCGACCAATTAATTAATAAATATTAAAATTATTTATTATATAGCAAATTAAATATTAAATAAAAAATATTCAAATATCAAATATAAATAAAAATAAAAAAAATTTTATTTTCCAAAAGCATAAAATTTAAAAAAAAAATTTTTTTTAAAAAAATAAGCAAAAATATATTATAAATATTGCAATATCAAATAATTTAAAAAATATACTTGATTCATAAACAAAAATTCCAATATTAATTAACGAACGAAATAAAAAAAATTAATAAAAAAAAAGCTAAAGCAATAAAAAAAACTAAAAAAAAACAAATTTAAATATAATAAATATTATTAAGCTAAATATAAAAGAATTTTTAGCTTAAGCAATTAATAGCTGCCGTACAGCTATTAAAATAAAAACTATTTTATAGACCCAATATAAAAAATTAAAAACAATATTATAATATAATTTATTAATAAATTAGATAAATATTAAGCTAAAAAATTATTTTAATTTAAAAAAATTTATTATTGCTTATATCAAATTTATTAATAAACTAAATAAAATATAAAATATAAGCGTGCCAAAAAAATAATAGCTATTAAAATTTATAATAGATTTTTTAAATATATATTTATTATAAGTAGAACGATAACAATTAAATTTTAAAAACGCCGCAATTAGCTTATTACTTAAGGCCCTAATATAGGATATATTTGATAAGGCACGCAAAAGAACTGGAACAGCTAAAGGATCTAAAGCTTATTATAATGGCAAGCCAAATAAAAAATTCAAAAAAAATAAAAATAAAAGCAAATTTAAAAATAAACTAAAAAAAAAAATGCAAAAATTGCAAAAATCCTAACGCATTTTACAAATTAAAAAATTGCTTCGTCGTTAATAAAAAGCTACGCTAGTAATAGGAAAAAAAACCAAAAAAATCATTGTTTTATATAATCCTAACAAATTTAAAAAAAAAATAAAAAATTGGCTAGAAAAATAAATAAATTTTAAAATAAAAATTAAAACGACGATAAAGCTTATATTAAAAAAAGCTATTATTGCGTTTATGCAAATAAATTATTATTAAATTAATAGGAAACGCTGTTTAATATAAAGGCAAAATATTATATTATTAATTTAATTAATAATTTTAATTTTGGCATATTTTAATTAGCAAATTTATTTTTAATTAATATAGCAAGAAAATTGCAAAAATTATTTAAATATAATAAGCGTATATTAATTTGCGCTACAAATAATAAGAATCGCATTTTTACTTTGGAATTAAATAAAATTTAAATTTTGTCCAAATATAAAATTAATATTTTTAANATAAAAAATTTTTTAGAAAAAAAAAAAATTAAATATAATTAATAAGAAATCATAATAATNNATATTAAAAGACTAATTTTTTTTTTCGCTTTAATAAAAAAATAATAATTATTAAAATATATCGCATATATACTTTTTCAGCCGTTATATTAATATTGAAAAAAATTTTAATTTAGTTTTGGCATAAGCGTTTTAATTTGTTANNGTNANGNNTANGNCATCCAANGCNTNNNNTNNNNTNGCTTAGNTNNNTNAGNNTANTCANNNTANTNANGCTNNNTNNNGCT
>NCSK02000118.1:0-61612 GCA_002276475.2 Chlorociboria aeruginascens | reverse complement strand
TANNNNGGGCTCAACAAGGGTTGGACTTCATATATTACTATATGAGCTTGATTTTTAATTACTTGTTCAATCCTAGGATCTTTATCCGTGGAAGTTGAAAGCTTAAAGTTCTTTACCGGAATAAATCGAAGCTTTTAACATATAATAGGCTAATCCATAGCTCGTTTATTATCTAATTTGCACTAACTTTTTAATATTTCCCCATAGGGCAAATTTTAATTCTTCAAAAATCTTATATTAAAAGCTTGGATCTTAGGTTACGTAAGCTTAAAAAATTTTAAACTTACGTAATCCCTTCTTCTTACTTATATAAAAGCTAGAAACCTTTTTGTTTTTTTTTTTTTTAAGTTTTAAAATTTGTTTTTTGGTTTTTTAATTAAATTTATTTAATTTTTAAATTTTTTAAATGTTATTTATTCGAATAGTTTTATTAAATTATTTGCAATTATATTTGTTATCGGAATATAATTAATTTTTAAAAGTTTCTATTTTATCAGGTTACGAATAAAATAATATATAATATTTATATGCTTGGATCGCTCGTTAAAATATATATTTTTAATTAAAGCAATAGCTTTTTAATTATTTTTTAATATTTAAATTAGTTCGATATTTTTGCCGATATATTTAGCAAAGCCTAAATTTCTAAATATTTGGGCAAATTATTATTTTAGCTTTGTATAGCTTACAAAAGCTATATATTTTAATTTATAACTTAATATAGCTATTAAATGTTGCTTTTTGCTTGATTATAATATAAATTTATTAAAAAATATAGCTATATTTCTTAATATACTTTTTTTTATTAATTTTATCGCTTGCCCAATTAGCGTTTAAATAAAATATAGCTNTTTTATTATTTTTTTTTAAAACAAAGCGAAATTTTATTATAATTATTAATTTTAAATATTGAAATAATAATTTAAGTATATAATTATAATGCTTTGCTAGGTCGCTTATAAATTAGCTTAATTTTCCAAAAATAAATGCGATATTAGGTTTTATAAAAATTATGGCATATATTAAACTTTTAATTGCTTGCTAATATTTAGAAATATCGATTTGCTTATTTTTGTTATTTGCAAATTGTAAATTTTTATATTTTTTGGCTGGAATCTTTTTTGGCTTAAAGAATTTTTTAATAATTTTAAATTTGTCGAGTACGCTAATAAAATATTGTTTCTAATTAATTTTAAAAATTTGGTTTTGCTTATTATAAATAATTTTAATATTAAAAATTTTATTAATTTTCCCCAGGTTTTTGGCGTTAAATTTTGCTAATAGCTTTTTATAAAATTAATTAAGTTTTTTTTCTTGTTTTGTAATAATAATAATATTATTAATATAAATAAAAAGTTTGACGCTTTTCTTTCCATGCGTAAACATATAAGGCTTTGCTTAACTTTAAATAAAACCTTAATTAATAAATTTATTTTTGATTAATCAATTTTAATTTTTAGCAATTTATTTAAGTTTATAAAAGCTTTTTAATGTTTGTTAAACTTAATTCTTTTTTATAAAAATTCCTTATAATGGTTCTATATAAATTTCTTTTTTAAAATATAATTTTGTAAAGGCGTTCTTAATATCGTATTGGCGGCATTCCAAATTTTTTGCTGCTATTATTGCTAAAAACAATTTTAATATATTTATTTAAATCGTTAGAGCAAACATTTAATTATAGTTTTGTTTATATATTTAATTAAATTCTTTTATTATTAAATATGCTTTAAATCGTTTAATCTTTTTTTTAAACATTATTTTAATTATATAAATTTATTTAAAAAAAATAAAATTAGCTTTTTTTAATATTATAATTTTTTGAAAAATTTTATTTATATATAAAAATAATATTTTCTTAGCTATTGCTTTACGCTACTTATTTGCATGCTTATTGTTTTCGATTGCTTTTTTATATATTTGAGAAATTTTGATATCAGCTATAATTTTTATAAAAAAAGCTTTTTTAAAATTATTATTTAAAATAATTTTTAATTTATTAAAATTTTGGTTATTAATTTTGTTTGCCAAGAACTATGCTATTATTGCTCGAATTCTTTTTACGTTGCTTTGCCTATTTTTTAAATCCGATCCTAATCTTTTTCGATTCGATTTTATAAAGTATTAAAAAGGTTTTATAATATTTGATATTTTATTTATAAATTTTTTAGCAATAAATTCAATTTATAAATTAGCTTATATTTTTTTTTTATTTTGTGGATTTGCAAATAGCTCGTTTTGCATTTTAATATTTTGCGAATTAGTAAATTTTTTAATTATTTTCTCGATTATTGGCTGGAATTATTTATTTGCTTTGGGTTTCTTAGATTATTTTTTGGCAAAAGTATCTTTATCGGGCATATTTTTTTTTTGTAAATATAGAAATATCGGCTGGTGAAATAAAAATTGGAATTTTAATTTGTATCGTTGTTAATTCTAATTTTATTTTTACCTCGATCGTTTTTGGTAAGGCGTTTATTTTTTTCGATTTATTTTTTGATTTTCTATCTAAGGCTACGTTTATTATATCTTGCGATCCAGAAATATAATTTTGAAGCCTTAAATTAATCGTTTTATTATTTATGCTTTCCTTAATAATAATCCTGCTTAATAATATAATATATTTATGNTTTAAAAAAATAAATNTTAAAATGCTTAATTATATCGTTCNAATANTTTATAAATATTTTAATTTTGNNAANATTAATAANNTTATTATNGCGTTTTTTTNNANAAATTANNTTTTTTATTAATATAATAAAANTATTTGCTTTTTTATTTGCNAATATAATTAATTAAAAAAANANTTGCNAATAAAAANTTTTTATTAAATAAATTTTTTAATTATTAATTANAAATTTTATAGCCGTNNAATTTNTTATATAGCTATTANTTTNTGCANNTTTATTTTANAATTNNATTAGNAATTATNCTTTTTTTANNATTGCTTATATATCAAATTTTATTATTTAAATTAAGCGCTCGGCTAGCTTATTTTAATATAAAAATTGTTGAGCAACAAATTATGGTGGCTAAGGGTTAAAAACCGTATTAATTAAAGTTCTAAAAATAAAAAGCTTAAATATAGGATTTTAGATTACGTGCCACGTTATAATTATTAAAGCTTTATAATTATATTAAATTACTTTCTAACATTTTCCTATTTGGGATACGTTATAATTTTCTAAATAGCTTTTATATTTAATTTTAGAACTTAATTTATAATATTTAATTATTATAATTTAATTATTATTTATTAATTAATAATTTTCAATTTTAATTAATTTTTTTAATTTAAAACAAGGCGATTTTAAAAGCAATTTTAAAAGCGAGGCAAGGCAAATTCTAAAATTTCCCTAGCAATTAAAGCAATTTTAAAAATAATTTTAAAAGCAATTTTAAAAGCGATTTTAAAAGCAAGACAAGATAAGTTCTGGAACTCCCCTAGCAACTAGGCTTGGATTTTAAATTATATAAATTTAAAAAATTTTAAATTTACGTAATTTTAAAAATTTAAAAGCAAGTTTTTTTTTTTGCTAAATAAATATATAGCTTTTATAAATCTTTATATTTTTTTTTATATATTCTAATAAAAATATAGCTTTTACAAATTTTTATTTTTTTTGCCAAATAAATATATAGCTTTTACAAATTTTTATATTTTTTTTATATATTTTAATAAAAATATAATTTTTATAAATTTTTATTTTTTTTGCCAAGTAAATATATAGCTTTTATAAACTTTTATATTTTTTTTATATTTTTAAAATTTTTATTTTTTTTTTATTATTGTTGCGATAAATTTTAATTAATTAAAAAAAAAAAAAAAAATGCTTTAGCGGCAATTATTTAATTTGTAAATATAATTAAAAAAAAATAATTAAAAAAGCAGCGGTAAAGCGGTAGCAAAAAATTTGAAAATAAAAAAAAACGCTTAAATCGTAATAATATATAATTAAAAATTAAAAAATAATTAAAAAAAAAAATTTTAATTTTTTTTATTTTTTTTTTTTTTTTAAAATTATAATATCGTCGAAATAAATAAATAAATTTCGAAATAAAAAAAGTAATTATTATTTCGTAACTGCTAAATTTAATTAATTTTAAATTATAATTATTAATTTGCTAATTTATTAATTATATTTAAAATTTATATTTAATTTAGCATTATTTTTAAAGCAACAATTTTATTAATATTATTTGCTTAATTGGATTTGGTTTTAAAAGCAATAATTTTATTAATATTATTTGCTTAATTAAATTTGGTTTTAAAAGCAACGGCCCTACGTATTTCGGCACGCTTTATTTGTTCGGCCTTATTAGCAAAAGCTGGAAATTTTTTAAAATTTATAATTTTTTAATTTATTAAAGCGACGATTTTATTAATATCGATTATTAAATTTTTAATTTTTTAAATAAATCTAACGAAAAAATTAATTCCCGAACGGCCCCTTGGCGCACTACGCAATTGTACGCAAACCGGGCTTATAATTTATTAAATAATAAATTATAATAGCTAAAAATTAAAAATTGTATTAATTAAAGTTTTAAAAATAAAAAGCTTAAATATAGAATTTTGGGTCACGTGCCACGCTATGACCACCAGAGCCCTATAATTACACCAAATTACTTTTTAACAATTTTTATATTTTTATTAAATATAAAATTTTAAATATTAATTATATATTAATTAGCGATAGCTAAACTAATTGCTTTATATTTTAATTTTAATTAAATCCAAATAGCAAAAGCAATTTTATATTTATTAATTAAAATTATATTATTTTTTTTTTAATTTTTTTAATATAAATTAATATATAAATTAATTAAAAAAAATAATAAAAAATTTATATATATTAGCTTATTATTAATAATAATATAAAGTTTTTTTCTTAAAATTATATATAATTAAATAAAATCAAATTTTTCGAGATATGCAAAATAAAATATTGCTAAAATAAAAATTAAAATATTTTTTTTTATTAATTAAAGCGATTGGGAAGCAATTATAAAGCGATAACTTTGGAGTTTGGAACAACGATTTTAAAGTTTGGAGCGACGACTTTAAAGCGACGATTTTGGAGCGACGATTTTGAAATTTGGAGCGACAACTTTAAAGTTTAAAGCGATGATTTTGGAGCAACGATTTTAAAGTTTGGAGCGACGACTTTAGAGCGATAACTTTAGAGCGATGATTTTGGAGCGACGATTTTGGAGTTTGGAGCAACGACTTTGGAGTTTGGAGCGACGACTTTGGAGTTTGGAGCGACAACTTTGGAGCTATTTTGAAGCGACTTAGTTCGGTCAGGTGCTGATTTCTCGGCTCGTGCGAAACAGCCGCTAACAAACATGGATCCATGCCAGTTACATAATTGTTATGGTTGCTTATCTGATTATTCAATTCTTAGCGCACCAGGCGCAACCGCAAGCATCATTGCGAAAATTACATTCCAACTCTATAACGCAAAGCAAACCTATATTGAAAAAAAAACCTTTGTTAGTCTTAATATGGATAAAAGTTATAAGGTAAAAGATAGGAAAAGAAAAATCTTTCATTTTCTAATGTGATATAGGCGGCTATAGCCCTTCTTCGAACGGCGCTCAGGAAAGAAAGACCTATATTGGGTCGGTCTAGCTTAGAAGGAAAGCCTTACTGGAATGGTTTGGGTGGAATGAAAGAAAACCTACAGCTGCTTGGCTATCCAGTATCACTATCTGCAGTACGGTTATCAAGCTAATTCTAACGACAAATCTAGGACAAAAAGCTCAGCTGTCTGAAGGTTATCCACGTTGCAGGAACAAAAGGAAAGGGCGGTACATGCGCATTCGTTGATTCCTTTCTGAGAGCACATGGGGAACGGACCGGATTTCCAGAGAAGGTTGGCCTATATACATCGCCGCCCATATCATGTATTCGAGACACAATTCGGATTAATTTTACTCCAATACCCGAAAGTATTTTTGCTACGCATTTCTACGATATTTGGGAAAAGCTTTCTAGTCACGCTTTACAAAATTCCTACCGTATGCCTGGATATCTTCAGTTATTAACACTCTTATCAATTCATATTTTTATGAAAGAAGGAGTTAATGTTGCAATCTACGAGACCCATAGCGGGGGCGAATACGATGCTACAAATATTGTGCAACCTCTTGTCACTGGAATTACCACTATTGGAATTGATCATGTGGAGACTCTTGGCCCGACGATTAAAAACATTGCCTGGCACAAAGGAGGAATTATGAAACCGGGAGTTCCTTCTTTTTCAAGTCCTCAGGTACCAGCAGTTACTGAGGCACTACAGTACCGAGCAGTCGAAAAGAATGTTAAGTTAGAATTTATCACCATCAATCCTGTATTGCCGGAGAGGGCACTTGCACTATCAGCGGACGTTCAAAGAGTAAATGCTTCTCTCGCTCTTGAACTTACCCGCTCTTTCCTAGAGCATACATTTAAAGAGAATCACGACTGACGTCAGAGGATATACTTCAAGGGATAAAGCAATACTTTTGGCCAGGGCGTTTTCAGCATGTCGTTATTGGAAATAACCAGTGGTTCTTGGATATAGCTCATAATGAGTTAAGTTTGGGGGTAGCGGCGAATTGGTTTGCTAAGACTGCTATTGCGGCACAAAGGTATCTATTATACAATTTCTATAGTATGAGAATACATGACAATATATTTACTAATATCTCAAATTTAGAAATGGCTTACCTGTTGAACGCATTCTTATTTTTAGTCATATTTCAGATAGAGATGGACCTGCCCTTCTCAAGTGCCTCGGAAAGTCTTTACAACAGAGCGGTGTGCAAATGAAGTACATTATATTTAGCACACTTGAAAAGGGGCTTAATGCCTTAAATGCGGGTATATTTTATATTTTTCTTTTTTTTCTTTTTTAACTGACTAGGTTCCTTAGACTTTCCGTTCAAGAGAAAAGTCTCACCAGAACTCCAGGAGGAGTATGCTGAGATTTGGAGGAGCATAGATCCCGAGGCAATGATATCACTTGAACCAACTATATATGATGCAATGGAGTTGGCAAAAAGGATTGGCGGTCGAGCAAATGGAATGCAGACGTTTATGACTGGTACTACCCGCCTGATTCGTCCTGCTCTTGAGATATTGGAACTATAAATCTTAATGTGAAGATTAAAGTGATTTTTTGAGATATAAATAGTGATCAACGCTATTATAAGGAAAGCAGAGGGTTAACAGACAGTATAATTGGTGAGAAGAATTACAAATACAATGGAGCGACCGGCTGCTATTAGTAATATATAGAAATTTGTTTCAGCTCTTATTTTCTCCCTAATTACGAATCCTTCGACATTTATATTGCTTTGCCCAGTCCTCAAGAATATCAAACCATAGCGTGCACAAACCAACCCAGTATGTTTGGTAGCCTGTTTTCTCGTATTGATACAACGCCATTACGTAATATTGTATCGTCTTATCGAACAATCCTTATCGGCGGGTAATATCGCTCTTTAAATAAAGAATTATCGTCTGAGTAAAACTTTGGTCCCAGCTAAATCTTACCCGACAATTCTCTGCAAATTTCCAAGCAGATTGCCAGTTAGAAAAAGCAGCCATAAAATTCTCCTCTCGTCTGGCGGTTATTAACTCACACTGGAGATGTGCGATCATGGCCAGCCCAGCTAGGATAGAGAAATTGTTCACGCTGGCTAACAGACCAAGATTATGAGATGCCTGATAAGATTTTTGAAGTTGTTCGTACAAATTCTTTGCTTCGAGTAAAGAAGACCGGGCTTCGGGGTATTTTTTCTGCTTGAAGAGCCATAGACTTTCCATCAAGTATATTTCAGCACTTGCAAGATGTAATCGTTTTCCCCTTGTTTGATTTGCCCAAGAGGATGATCTACTGTCCGCCTGCTCGACCTTCAAGGCTCCCCTAGCTTAAGAAATTTCGCCGAGCTCACAATACACTGCGATCATGTGTGAAGAAACAACCGGTTGAATCCTAGCGCATTTGGTCCCTAATAGCTCTGACAACAAGTCTTTGGCAAGAGCAAACCGGTTCGAAAAGCGGTATATTTTCGACTTAAACAATTTGATTGAATCTACGACGTCTTGTTCCAGTTTTGACGGAGAAGAGCGGTTCTGTGGCGCGAAATTGAATTCTTCTAATTTAGTCAGTGCAAGGGAGAGCTGACCGTGGCCAATCAGGCGTTGCACTTCTAACACCATCTTTTCCCCTAAGAAGGCATTCGAACATGCATCGATCGATATTATTTTATCCTCTGCAGGATGAGGGCTCTCAATGGTTCGGCTGGGAAATAGGTAGAGCAACTCTCTCTTCCGTAGTGACAATCTTGCTACAAGCAACGGATCACCCAGATCGGACGTCAATATACCCTCTCCAATTTCAATCGATTTGCGCTTCCAATCCTGCGAAGAGAACCGCGAGAATGACAGGCAAAACTCGACAAGTCTTTTCCGTTCCGGGATAGAAAACATTTCTATGAAATTCGGTGTGCGGAAGTATTCCAGAATGTGCTGAGCATATGACACTTGTGCCCTGCCTATTTTCATGTAACTGTTGGATAGTTAGCATGTATTTTATATATTATTTTATTTCACAACTAACTCGGTAGGTGATATCTCCTCATTATTAGGAAACATGTGACAAACTAATATTGATGCTTGAGTTTTCATATAGGTCTCAAAAGGACCACTTATATGATCTTCAATATATGCTCGGAGGTGTTGATCAACGTTAATTTTCGGGAGTTGCGAAGGCCCAGGCTCTAAGCTGATGCACCTATAATAATTTAAAAAATCGATGGCTAAGGAAAGTTTTTCATTATTTGTGAAAACAGGAATTCTCCCTAAATATTCTTGACATTTGACTTCCCCAGCTCGATTGAATGCCAAACAAGATTCTGCAGCACGAAGTAGCATACTTTGGGGAACAGCAGCTCTACCTAGGAATACGCAAATGGTTGCTAAGTCTTGTGCGTCCGAGGACAGGTATTGATATACCTTAGGCGGAGTTGATAAAACCCATAGAGGAGATTGTTCAGGGCTCAGTGAAGTGGCATTGGATCCCTGAGTAGTGACATGTTGGGGAAAATGTGAACATTGAAGATTATTGAATGGCTGTCGGGATTTCAGATCTTGTTCGGAAGAAGAGATATTGGTCGGAGTAAGGCGAGATTGAGAAGTCTGGTCATCTTGCATTGAAGTAGAATGAGATTGTTCGGCTTAAGGAGCTTGTGATACATCCGAATTATATTTAGCATTCCATGATATAGATAATTTTCGCTTCCTCTCAGCATGTTTTCCAAGGTATCGAAGTGGATAGGGATCAGGATGACCTAGCTGAATCTTTAGCAAAAGGAAGTTTTTGTGCGAGTAAAATATACTTCGTGCGATAATAAAAGCAGAGATCCAATCTCTAGTGCTTTTGCTAAGCATTTCAACAACACGATAGACCAACATTTCTCGGAGATCTTTGGGAAGAGCTGACCAATGCTTCTGGATTTTTCCAGCCTGTCTGAAAAAGAAACAAAGAGCAACAATGCCTTCATGTTGTCCATACTTATAGAAATCGCCTTCAATATCATTGTCGGAATAAAGACCCATAGATGCAGCTTCGATAACTTGGTTTTCCTCGGGAAATATCTCAAAATTTATTGAATCAAACTTGGATCTGGAGAACCCCTCGCGAAATAAATCTTCAATAATTGCAGCTGTATCGAATAAGGAAATAAGGGATAGATTTGAAAAAGAAGTAATACTGGATTGCGTGTAGTTGATTGCAGTAAAAAGTGCTGATAAAGCTTGAGAACAGTCTTTCGAAAGAGCCTCACGCAAGCCTAAAGGCTTCTCGGGGTCCCAAGGGCATCTGAATATAACTTCCATAATAATTGAGATTAAGAAGTGGAACTTACTTAGTTTGCTATCAACCTCGCCTGGCTATATATACTATCCCCCTTTCTAATAATTAAGAAAACCAGGGGAGAGGGTTAACCAAGGGGGTTCATAGTCACTAGTAAGGGGGGGTAGAGCTTTTACTAAATATTAATTAGATTATAATTGAATATTAAACCTTGTCTATCCCCCTATTAATAATTATGAATCCCCCTTGGTTGACCCCCTGTTTTCTTAATTATTAAGTAAGGGGAGTAGCGAGAAGCAGCGAAACCTATCTAGCCGTTTCGGAGCTAGCGTCGATGGCATCATTAAGTACACCTATTACTTTTTTATAAAAAAAAGTTCTATCTCCAAAAGCTAATACTTTTTTTTATATAGGTTCCCTTCTTCTAACCTCCGCCTATCTACGAAACTTTACCTATTTAATATGTTACTCCTCCAAATTTTGTTTATTTTTCTTTTCCACAATATTCGCCTCAACCGCTTCGATCTTTTCCTTAACAGCCTTGGCTTCCTATACCTCCGAATCTTTCAATTTTTCCAAATCCTAGAGATTGTCGATTACTATACAGCTTTTGCAATTTTTTCGAATTTTTGAGCTCTGCCGGATCTGTCAACTCTTTTGGCTCTTTTTTTGTTAGATATATTCGCTGTCATGAATATCTTCCTTCTCCAAATATTTTTATAAAAGAAAAGCTTGACCCTTCTTAGAGGAGCTTTCTTTATCTCGACAATCAAACAGTTATAGCATTAGGAATAGATTTGGAATATATTAGAGAAGGTTGCTTTGAAGTACAAAGTATACTAGACTTCTGTATTTATCAAGGTGGAATTGAGCCAAGAACAAATATCGGCCAATACATCTTTCTAGAACTGTAGGAATATATAAGCCAGCAGGGATCACTTCGGTCCATGGGGATATTATGGATCCTATATCGAGGCATGGGTAGGAATAGCCTCACCCATTGCCTCTTTGGGCCCCATAGGTGAATATGGGAGGTTGACAAGGGCTAGCTGGTGAATCAATAGGATTCACCAGGAGGCACCCCTTGGGTATATAAAGGGGTCCTCCTCCCATATCCCTTCTAGCTTTAGACTTAATATATTACTTACAAGCATGCTTGATTCTTACCAGTCTCACAACAATTGATTACATAATCACCACCTGGGTGATACCAACGTTTGGCGCCCTTTATGGCGCCAAAGTTATATATGGCATTAAAAGATCTGTAGCGTGAATTTCGGCAAATTGTAGCATCCATAAGAACAAGCAGACCGAACATCGAGTTTTCTCATAAAAAGCTAAAGCAGCTATCTCGCCTTCCTCGACTGTCTTTCTCGGTCCGCCTTCCTCAACTTGCGGAGATTAAAAGGCTTCTCAATCCCTAGTCTATCCCGAAGTACGTCAACATCTGTGTCCAATTCCTCTTCCCAATAGACAGCTATAATCGATTTAGAAACCAGTCCATTCTTGATACCCCATGGCAAATAAGTATTCCAAAAGCGACTCTTCTCTTCAGGCTTCAGCTTTATCGCATAGAATAAACTGAAGAAAGCCATAGGCAGTCCCGTATTAAAGAACTCGAATGCTTTTAACGCGACTTTACCTTCTTTGTAAATAGAAGGAAGACCGGTTAGCGCATGCAAGCAGTCATGACCTTCTCGGTACCTCTGTATCACATATGCATATTCTTCATTATCGATATGTTGACATTATCCCTCTCATCCAAAGACATGCCATTCTTGTCAAGGTAGTCGGCTAAGCATCGCCCAAATATATTTTCTGAAAATCCTCTCAAGTACTCGATAGGCATCGTTTTCGAATTAATTCGAGGTCGATCAAATAGTATGCGACGTCCTATTGGATCAGATAACATAGCGTCTCGAAGAAATCTGATAAATAGATCGGCGGTCACCTCGGCAAAAGATCCTACAAGGTCTGCAGACTTGAAGTAAGTAATTAAGTAACAGAAAAGATAGGGCTGAACAGTACCTCCCCGTTCGGGATTCCATAGAGCACCAATACCAGAGCCAATGCCGAGGAAAACCTTCTCAGGTATATTAAGAGGAACATGGCTTGGGTAATTTGGTTTCGGTCTATTAAGTACAGAAAAGGTCTTGGTATCATTCGGCAGGATAGTAATAGAGCAGCTATAGCCATAACAACATGTAGACAAGGAGAGTATTGTTGATCGAGCCACAGCTGACCGAAGCATAGTTATAAACTGGAGATGATTAATAACGCATTTATAAATAAGTTATAAATATTGCGGTATTGTACAAAGGCCTTTTGTAGAGCCAAAATGAGTAATAAGTGGCCTTGTTTGCTAATATATTATTTGTTGATGACTCTTAGA
Source organism: Chlorociboria aeruginascens (assembly GCA_002276475.2). Lineage (NCBI taxonomy): Eukaryota > Fungi > Ascomycota > Leotiomycetes > Helotiales > Chlorociboriaceae > Chlorociboria > Chlorociboria aeruginascens. The sequence goes on along the minus strand of NCSK02000118.1, from coordinate 49,354 downwards.
TAGGTTATCGGATCGGATAAATTATAATACGTTATCACGTGATCTAACTATAAGCAATTCCAACCAGCTCTAACTTTAGAAAATTCAAAAATCATTAGATTAAACCATTTAGATTGCTACATTATTCTTCTAAACTAGTGGCCAGTTATTATCTATGCATTGTACTTATCCCGCTATGTAGAATTGAATCCATAAAAATATCAACTAATAAAGTACCGTAACATGTCCACCAATATTCACGTCCTACTACTTCAAATGTCTGCCTTGCCCTATTCAACAGCAATTCTGCTTCTCTCGATTTGCCAAGTCGATAGCTGATATCACATTGGCTATAGTCAATAATCATCGGGACAAACATTGTGACTACTTTTTCGCAAATATTTGCATGCCTCTGTGCCTCTTCCCAACGATCATAGGCCTCCTCGAGCCGATTTTGAAGATATGAGATCAATGCTTTCCCTATACAAACCTTTAAATAGTTTATTTCGGAAGCCCAATTTAATCCCTGTTAGCTCCTGCTTAATTCGTACCCTTCTCTCAGTGACTGAAGCATGCTCTTAGATTCCTCTAACTTTTGGACGATCTCGTCGGTATACATTACACCATTAGCTCTATTGACTAGGGCCTTACAGATTAGCGTTTCCGCAAGTGAGAGTTGCAAAAGCCTGAACGATGTTAGTCCTGTTCGCTTGTAACCCTGTTGATCGTATTGTTCGAGGCCTTTAATAAGTTGACGTGCAATTGACTCTGCGGTATCTAGTTTGCCTTGTTCGCAAAGTGTTCCCACAAGATGACCAATGATATTACAACTATTATCATTGAATATGAAATGGTCTGACTTGTACAGCCGGTCAAACACGTCGCTGGCCTTACAAAACTGGGCTTTCCAGCGATAAATCTTCCCACAAAAGAAGTCATGCTGGTATTTTTCGATCTTTTCCATTTCCGATGGGACAGTAGTAAAATACCCGAACTTCGAAAGCTCTTCATATGCGTTATCTAGGGATCCGGTTATTGTTATGGTCTTGCTCATGAGAATTTCTTGTGCGTTAGATCGAAGGTGCTCTCCATAAAGGGCGTTGGTCCTCGAGTCTATTGAAGATTGCTCCTCGCAAAGGCTTTCGATTGACATATTTGGCAGCCTGCAGGAAATATCTCGTGCTCTTTGTGCTCTGAACTTTTGAAGATACAATGTTCTACTTCCAAATTGTGGTCTACGGGATAAGATCCGTTCTACCAATTCGAGGGCAGAGAGTTTCTATTGTCGGTCAGCGACATATGAGGATAATAGAAGAGTTAGTGTTACACTATATCCTTTATCAGGACAACGAATTATCTGGTCCAAAAGGTTCCGGCAATAAGAAAAGACGTGTCGGACTTGTAGCATCAAGGCTCTTGTGATGTCTCCAAACCTATTAAGAATGATTAGCCTATACCCCTGAAGGATATATATTAGATACTAACCCCATCTCTTCATGTCTCCCAGGAAATGCGTGGCATATGAGGACCAGACAGGACCATTCAAGCGATTCTTGGTCTGGTAATGCTTCTCTTATATGATCCCGCACGCCAGGTTTGATTGTGAATTTTCGCTTTCCTAACGCTCCGCTTCCCGATTCAATAAGCTGGGAAGAGATAAGATACTGGATAGTATCTTCAAATTGAGGACTTGTAAAAAGATTGGCTAGTAGGTCGGGTATAGGAACTGCAGCATGCTCAATCTCGCCATTACTTCCCTAGCATACGCGACTGCTTCGAAGCCGACAGAAAATGATCTCGGGTATACTGTATGTGTCTAGCGTACATAAGAGGCCCAAGAGAAGTGTCGCCGTTGGCGGGTGCCGAAATGAACTGTGAGATCGGGCAACAAACAGCTGCTACGGGCATGTCGGTCGATGCTTCGACAATGCTTGGGGAGATAGGTATTTTTTCTGGCATATCTGATACCGTAGGAGTCTATCAGCATGTGGAGCATATATAGGGTCTTTACTGGCCAAGATGTGTTGGTTGATTTTTCTCATTTCAGCCTGTCTGAATGGTAGGTCAAAGCAAGCAGGGCATTCGAACATTATGTTTTGCTGTTCAAAGTTCAAAAAGTATTTTACGAGATAATGTTTAAAACTATTTTCGGATAGATATTAACCCTAGTCGTGCCCTCGCATATCACACCTTTAGTCGTGCCCTTGTATGTTATATCCCTAGTCGTGCCCTCGCATATCACACCTTTAGTCGTGCCCTTGTATGTTATATCCCTAGTCGTGCCCTCGCATATCACACCTTTAGTTGTGCCCTCGTATGTTATATCCCTAGTCGTGCCCTCGCATATCATACCTTTAGTCGTGTCCTCGCATATTACACCCCTAGTCGTGCCCTCGCATTCTTGTAATATACAAATAATCCTAGTCGCCTGGGCAGAAAGCTTGCTGCGGAAATAACCTTTAAACATAGCCAGTTTGAGCAATATAAATTTATAGCTCGATTTGGCTCGGCTTTATACTAAAACTTAATTTTATACCGCTACTTTCTTAATCCTGATTTCCGATCAGTTTCTTAATTTTATAAATATTAATCAGATTAGAGCTAGCCTGCTATAATAGCCTTATTTTTTTTTTGTATTAGTTCTATTATTCTTTTATATAAAAGGATTTTTTATTTTTAGATCGAGCACTAGTTTTAGCGTTTTCGAATCTATCATTTCCATCGAACTTTCTTATTTTAGAAAATCAATCCCAATAACTCCTTCGTAAGATATGTCCAAGAATTGTTACAGGCTCGCAGATTCCTCGGTCGAAAAAGCAGCCTTAGTACAATTATACTTCGTTTTCGATGACCGAACTTTTTCATTAATTATTTCGTTAGGGATCGATATTCAAGCGGAACTATGTATACAGATTGAAAGCCCACTTCTTGGTTCGAGATATATGCTACAAAACATGGCTCAATTTCCTGAATCCAACCTTTGCATTTGGTAGGATTCACTGGAAGGCACCTCTTTGGGTATAAAGAAATGCTCCCTCTTGATTCTCTTCTAGCCCTAGACTTAATATACTACTTTACACAGTATTTGATTCTCATACCGATTATATAATCACCACCTGGGTAATACCAACAGTAATAAAGCAGTCGTAGTTGAACATACTTTTTGAGGTCGTAATTTGTATATTTCTGGTGTTATCTTGCATCGATATCAAAACCCTGTATATAAAGCTTCTCTACTAATGCTATTTTATGTTTCTGCATATATTTAAAGCAGAATGCTTTCTTTTCTTCTCGTATTACTTTCTCGCCTTCTTTTTTTCCCGCTGGCTCGACGCTTTCCCTTGACCACAATACTTACCAAAAGCCAAGTCAAAACGCCCTTTTGCAGTATCTAATTGCTGATATTCCAACATGTCGGGACTTCCCTCTCAGCTGCAGCATCCACGATATGCCTCTTCCCTACTGCCAAACATTCCGTACCAACTACATCTGCAGCCTAATGTTTCTATGTTGTGTGACGATGCTCGACAAAAGGGAGCCACCAAGCTTTTCTACTTAATCCTCATGCAAGATAAAAAAGAAAAGAGCCTAGCTACCAAAGGTTTTTGCAACCTACCTCCGGTAGAACCCATGATATACCTTGACGACATAGAACTTGTCGAATCTGGCCTAAATGGATACGAAATTTCTCCTGGATGGGTCTCTGCCTTTAAAACCACAAAGCTTTGTGATTTTCAGCTTGGAAAATCTCCCAAGTTTTACGAGGAACCTGTACATAAAAGACCTTGTCGCGATCTCGACTTAGTTCGAAACATCCAGTTCCACGGTCGGTTCGTTATACTTGAAGCACAGCGCTTTTATATCAAACAAAATCCCGGACAAAAGTGCCCTGATAATATGATAGAATGGTTTCGCATTTTGGCGGCTATTTATTATGGGAAAGAGGTGCTTCTTGAATCATATACGCGCGATATCTACCAGAAAGGCACTTGCTTTTATCGAGACGACCAGACTTTTGTTATTGTAGATTCAGACTTACACTCTCATGCTTTTAACTTCGAGGACGCGGCCCTTGAGAGATGGATGTTGTCCTCGACATCCCGAGAGCCTGTCACCTAACGATGAAAAGTTTGAGCAAATACCTGCAGATAGTAAGATGCGATATTTTGGATATTATAAACGGCTGTTGAGAGCTGTTATTCAAGAATGCGGTCACCATAGTGCAGCTTATAGGGTCATTTATAATATCGCTGGATAGAGATGGATAGGTTGCGCAGGCGGGTAGACACCTGTTGTGGGTCTTAATTACTACGCGGCCTTGAATATATAGAAAATATTTGGATTTCTTTAAGGATTAGGGATATAATTCTAAATATATGCTTTTATAGCTTACCAACTTGTTTAAGCCAACTTTTTCATTAGATTTAAAGTGTATCCCAGGTAATGTTTATTGAAAATTTACTAAGGCAACGAGATAAATAGCTTCGGCAGATGGCTAAGGCTATAACCCAAATCTGGAATCATAATATCCACCTCCAGAAACCTGCTTTTCTCACTGGCATTTGTTTTGTGGTCATCAACCTAACCCCCTTTTTTTTTATTAGGCTTTCGACTCAAGAAGCGGCCTCGTTTACTGCCCTTTGTGAGTCATTCTTTCTCTGCACCAAGAATCCTTGGATCTCGGCACTCGATATGTCATGCCCTGACGCTTCCTTTGCGAATGCTTCTGCCAAATTTTCGAGCCACTCTTCGTTACTTTGCTCCGCAGAGGACGGAGAATGTATGTGAACGGTGCTATATATTTGCTTAAATTGCTCTTTGATCTGCGTATGTGTTGGATTGTCGACCAAAAATATACGGTCTATACGGCCTGGTCGAGCAAGATCGGATTTAAGTTTTTCGAAATGGTTGGTCGTTCCTATTATAATCTGACCATTATCCATAGACCCTACCCCTGTGGGAACATTAGCACATACTTATATAAATAGCAGTTATAGCAACTTGCCATCCAAAGCATTTAGAATGACGCCAGCTTCATCGAGGTCTTCTAGCAAAACAAGTGACTCTGATGGTACATTGGCAAGAAGCGGGATTAGGGTTTCGTCGGTGAGGTTCGGGTCTCTAACTGATGCGGAATAAATGTTAAGCCCCCAAAGACCAGCTAAGCAAAATGCAAGAGAACTTTTGCCTGTTCCCGGAGGTCCATATAAGAGGTAAGCCCGTCGATAAGGAATGCCGTGCTTTGTGTACCAAGCTCGGTTTTTAGGATTCAAGAATTGATTTAGATCATCACGAATTTCGGTCTCGATGCCTTTGTCCAAAACAACGGACTCGATCGGTCTGCATGCCCTATGACCTACAAGCCTCCAACGGCTTGTAGTTCTACCCATATCATTTATTAAAGGAGAATAAATCTTGATCCGAGACCCATTCTGCATGAGATAATCTTCTTTCAACTTTGCCAACAAGGCTTCGATTGGCTTGGTAGACATCCCAAAGCAAGAAAGAGTCCAATCTTCCTTACGTCCGAACTGAATTCGATGCATAGGCGTTTGTTCTCGTTCATTTCTCTCTACCCAGAAGCATGTACAGTTATACCAAAAATAATGAGATCCAAAGCCGGGGGTTAATTTTGGCCCTAATCCTATGGCCTGATTATGGAAATCAATCAGTCTATTAGTTTCATGTAAGGTTGCGCCGTAACCAGAGAACCTACTCACGGTATGTGTTTCTGCCAAAAGCCTTTGGAAGTGTTGGGGGGTTTTCTCCAAAAAGTAGAGCAAATGGTCCTGAATTTCATCATTGTCGTATATAGTAATAGCTGCCATGAAATACTTCTGAAGATACGCCCACGCTCTCGTGATGACCGGGGCAAGAAGCCAGAAACCGACGGCAGCGAATGCCAAATAAGTGATGTCCAATCCAAACTGGTCAAGGAGAAACGTATGTATATATTTATATCCAGGGATAAAAGACAGGAATCCCCTCATTGAGTCTTCGTCCTGAAGTGATATATTTGTCAGTGTTATTCTCATAAGTACATAAGCAGAACTTACATGTTGATTCAACATTATAATACAGGTGCTTCTTGGGCTGCCGATAGATTGTGGGTAGTATGTTGTGTGAAATGCCAGGTAAAGAAACGAAATATTAGACAGCCCGCTACAAATGCACGGTAAACTATCTTATCGCTAGTATTGCCACGTCTGGCGACTCGATTCTCTTATGTAAGAAATACTTTGTGACATTATTATAACAATAAACAAGGAAGGAACTGTTCGAAATCGAGGTTCTGATGGCCCTGAGCAAACTCCATTTTAGGAATTATTATTGAAGCAATTTTTCAAGAAAATCCTAACCTTAAAAAAAGAATTCTTGGAAAAAGATTACAAGCTAACATTTGAAAATAAATATTTTGTTCATTTCTGGCAACAAAAATGCTTATTCGAAAAAAAAAAAATAATTATAATTTAATAAAAACTGGCAAGGCGAAAATTAGCAGCTCTGGAACTTTAGGCTTTCATATTATAAGCTAGTATTAATATATACAAGCACTAAATAATTTTCTATATTATAAAAAAATATAATTCTTGCATATATGCGCTTGCAAATAGGGTTACACTAAGGAAAATTTTTTTTTTCCGTAGATATATCAGGACAAGGAATGCCTGATTATTAGTTGTGCCCTACGTGTTAATTTATAACTCTTCGGCAGGCTATCATGGATCATAAAGCTAGAATTACGATCGGCATATAAAAAAATATAAAAAAGCGAGAATGCAAACGTACGCAGATCCCGCGGCCAAATTGCAACAATATTCTAAAAAAAATAAATTTTAAGCTATTTGGGATATGTAATTATAAATAATATTATGTTGGTGGTGATAGCTAATTTATATTATAATAAAAAATATAAACTTATTATTAAAAGCAAATATATAAAAAAAAATATTATATTATAAATTTATTATTATTTTTAACTAATAATATTTTGTATTTTTAGCATTTTTTTATTTTATTATTTTTTTAATATTTAATTTTCCGAAATAGCTTTTCGAAAATAAAAAAAAAAATTATTTAAATTATAATATTAATTTAATTATAAAAAGTATTGGTTTTTAAAAGCATTTTTAAGCAAAGTGGCGTTTTCGAAACAAGCTAATATTTATTTCTTATATTAAAATAATTTTTTATATATAATTAAAAAATTTATTAATTAATTTTAAGCTTATATAATCTAAGGTTCGAGCTTTTAATATAAAATCTTTAAAGAATTAAAATCTGCCCTATAAGGAAGTATTAAGAAATTAGTGCAAATTAGGTAATAGACGAGCCATGGATTAGCTTATTATATATTAAAAGCTTCGATTTATTCCGGTAAAAAATCTTAAGCTTTCAATTTTCACGAATAAAAATCCTGGGATTAAATAAATAATCGAGAATCAAGCTTATATAGTAATATATAAAGTCCAATCCCTGCTGAGCCCCTCATATTTCCAATAAATGTCTTATTAAATTTCGAAGTATCAAAAGCTATACGTCTATATCTTTAAATCAAAGTTGGTTGACAAGTAAACATTTCACTTAGCTACACATTAACAACTTTAGATTCTTTTTTAGGCCTGTGGGGGTTTCTGGAGATTCTTATCAGGACGACCCACCTGAAGGAGAAACTCTTCGGCAGTAAGATAGAATATCAAGAGAGAGAGAAAACATAGTTGCCAGGTGATCTAGGGAGTTGTTTCATTATTATCGGCCTGCCGGTCATCCTAAGTTTTCAACACATCGATATGCTCTCCTGTAAAGAAAGTGAGATGAAGTCACCAAGAAATATATATGATTGATCCCAAGCACCAGCCAATTAAACAAGAGATTTATAATATACCTATTGTACATTTACGGAGATGGTAAGCCCGAAGATAACTCTGGTATCCGGTGCTACCTACTGAGCTTAATTTAGCTTAGCTCAAAAGCCACGATATGCTCCATCCATGTACGCGCATTTCATCAACACATGACATTGAATGAATCGGTCCTTATAAATATATATTGTGTAAGCGGCTAGCATTTACCTACCTACAGGAGTGGTGCAACCTTTATGTAACGTTCCAAATCCCGACATTCAAGTGACGGCATAACCATTACTGGCCTTCTACTTCGATACCAAATCTAGTTGATTATATACCTTTGATAGATTGATTTATCAAGCCCAGTAGTATTGCATGATTCTTCTTTTCAATATGTTCTCTTTAACCGCATCATTGGTTACAATTCTTGCAGGCGGTCTACATGTTACATCTGCTCTCTCACTAGACGCAACCAATACAACGTCGATTCAGGCCTGCTCAAAGGCTGTTGCCTCAAATCTGTTGAAGTCATGGTATACCTTCGACAATACCGATCATAGTCAAGTCGGAATTTTCAATCTTGTTTCCTGGGAGTGGTGGTTGTCAGGTGGAGCGTGGACTGCTTTCCAGGACTATCAAAGTTACACCGGTGACACCGAATGGCAGGCCACAACCTTGGCAGCAATTGGTGAGCAAGCAGGTCCAAATTATGACTTTCTACCACCATGGGAATTTTCGTCCGAGGTGAAGTGGCAATATATTTTGCTACCAAGAATTCCAATGCTAACTATGCTGAAGGCAAATGACGACCAAGCCTACTGGGTCTTCAATGCTTTGACTGCCTTAGAATACGGTTTTCCTATTCTTCAGTGTCCATCTGGACAAAGACCAGGCAATTGCTCTAATTCCTACCTGAAGATAGCCAATAACGCGTTTAATGAGTACGTTGCTAGGTGGGAGAGCACCGGTGTGACAACATGTAATGGCGGCCTGAAATGGCAATTCACCGATGCTGTCAGCGGGTAGTGAGTGCTCAACTATTCAAAGCATTTTTCTTGCTTCAGAATGTCTCGGGAGTACTTTACTTTTAGAGAATTTGCCAACCCCCAAAGTCTTGCTTAAAAAGTAATCTAACACCAATATATTATATAGCTACTATAAGAATACTGTCTCTAACGGGGGCTTTTTCCAACTTGCGGCTCGGCTCGCCCGGTACACAGGCAATAGTACCTACTCCACTTGGGCAAATACGGTCTGGGATTGGACTGAAGGTGTAGGGTTTATTAACGCCGACTATAATGTGTACGATGGCGCTGGTGATAATAATGGAGCTAATTGCACTGTTATTGATACAGATCAATGGACCTATAATATTGGATCCTATATGATGGGAGCTGCCTCAAGTAAGAAACCCCAGGAAGCAGAACAATTAATATTCAGCTTGTCTAAGGAGCTAAGCTCCAGAGAAATCCAAAGAAATGATTGTTAACTCGTCCAGTGTATAACTACACCAACGGTTCCGCCAAGTGGTCAGATCGCGTTGGAGGTCTTCTTAATACTTCTATTTCGAACTATTTCCAAATGCCAAGTGCTCCCGGTGTTATTTATGAGTCCGTTTGTGAGATATCAGGTAGCTGTAATGTTGATCAGCTTAGTTTTAAGGGGTATTTAGCCCGCTGGATGGCAAAGACCAGCATTTTGGTACCAACGCTCTCAGGCCAAATTATGCCGCTGCTCCAGACTTCGGCTATAGCAGCCGCCCTGGCCTGTGTTGGTCCAAGTAACAACATAACATGTGGTTCACAATGGTATGTTGCGGGTGGTGATAATTCGTCTAGCATGCCTCAACAAATGGCGGCTTTAGAAACCATACAGAGTCTTTTGATTAGTAATGCTCCTTCTCCTATAAAGTTGGCATATTAATTAAGTTTATTGGTTTTGGTTTGGGAGCTTAAATCATAACTTTGTTGCTAACTTGGCTTTATCTTTTTGAAATATTTCTTTTCGATTAATAATCTAAAGCTAGGTAGGGGAACTTACAAATGGTTCAAAGCAACGCCAATGAGCTTATTGTCAAAAAGAAAAGTCTGGTATAGATAAGCTTAGGGTTAATTCCGAGAGTGATTTCTAATTCCTATGCAGTTATATTCGTAAGAAGAATATAGAAAAAATTATTTCACTATTTATAACTAATCACCGAAGTCGGTGTCTCTGAAGGTCGTCTGATTCTTTTCTAGTCAGGGATCATTTCGAATGCAGCTGCTATACCGTACACGTAGTCCCCCGGTACCCATAAAACATAACGCCGGGTGGCAAGTGGGGTCTTGACCACCCGTTTACGGATTTTGTTATCGTGTGAAAAGCGATATTCTTTGCGAAAGGCCCTCATGATCACCTTGCATGCTAATTCAGACTTCCCGATATCCGGCCTCCATATAGTATCAAAATAAGCATCACCCACATTACGGCTTCAGTCTCGCTCTCCAGCGATGAAGCGTGCCTGCGATCGGTGCATAGAGCGTAAGGTCAGATGCGATGGCGAACAACCATGTTCGAAATGTCAACGAGCACAGGCTTTAGAATGTACCTTTTTAAAGCCAGCATTGAAAAGGGGTCCAAAACGCAGGATCATCTCTAAGGCAGCTCTTATCACCAAAATTTCCTCCTCAAAAATCAGAAATGCACAAAGATCTGTTCCCCTCACAACCTTAAACCAATATATCTCGATATTCACCTCTAGACTTTACTCTGTTTGGCCAGTACTGGACTCCAATTACCTCATTAATCGTCTTCAAACTTCGAGCGAAGATATCGAAGCATACGTTCTCGCTCTAGCATTATCTTCAGCAACCTCATCACAGCTTCAACTTTCAGTCATCGGCCCAGACTCGAACATTACCGCGGCTTATTTAGCTACAGAATCAGTGAGGATTCGCTCAACATATGACTTTCGTGAGAAACCTACTTATTACGCTACGCTGGTGCCTTTTTTCCTCCACGTTCACTATGCTACACTTCTCAAGTTCCGATCTTCGATGATGTTTCTTCAAGAGGCAATTTCATTTGCAAAATTGTTTGAAATGGAACTAGACAACGGCGTGGATATAGGAGATCAAAGTAAGAACGATGATCTACATACTCTATTTTGTTTACTCTGGGTCACTGAAAGGTTCGTTTGACCAATGCAGAGATCGAAAAGACACTTACAACCTTTCAGAGGATATGCTTTTCAAGGAAATTTCTCTGCCTTGTCTGCTGGAAGAAGTATTCCGACAAATTCAAGCCCACTTCCAGATCTCAATCCCCACAAAAGAGATCTGCTACATCTCGCAAACCTATTTGCGGCATTTGAATTAGAACCTATGCGAAGCCTTCCCTCCCATCACCCTAACGAAGCCTCCCTAGAACAGTTACAGATTCTTCAGCAGCGACTCACCGAAGCCCCAGATTACTTGTCAGATCTGGGAGGTACCTCTTATGTTGACTACATTGTGACTCAGCAATGGATGCGGACTATCCTGTGGCAAAAGTCGATGTCCCAGGGGTATCTTTCCTTCAATTCAGCCATCGAATGCATGCGATACAATTACCCTGTACGAATTATGCGTGATCTACTAAATAGTATTCCTCAAATCGAACGCGAGACGATAGTAGCAGGTGGGCAAGATCAGGTAGCGACAACCATCAATCATCCTGTATTCAAACTGAATTTTAATTAGGTATTAAAATTATTCGAAATCTCCAATAATCTGGCAGACCTTATCCTCTGCTCTCCCGTTTCTTCAAAAGCAGCTAGACTGGAAGACAAAAGTGCTATTGATTTCCTTGCTGCAATATGTAATGGTATTTTTCCTTGTCTCGGAAAATACCTGATCTATAGAGAGATTCTAGGCAAGAAAATTAGTGACATATATTTGAAATCTAGACTTAAGAATATTGGTGCGGGTGGAGATTCTGAAGATTTTGAGCTGGTCGATGGTATGACCGAGGAGGCCGTGAATAATGGTTGAAATGAGGGATGGAGCAATTCCACCGCTAATTAATTATAGTATAATGCATTCTAGTTCGATATTGATTTATGGTTCTAGATTATCCTTGGACCTTTTCTTTCCATACCTCTAACTATCTGAGTACAACACCTCTTCATATTAAATTTTAATCCTTCTCAATCAATTCTATCATCGACGATAACCTCATCTACAGCCTTCTCGATGTTGTGAATCTTAGTGAAAATGACTGGAGCAGCTACAGCAAGAGAGCCAAGCAGCATGATCCAACAGACTAAAAAGTCTGCCATGAACGAATTGTGCCAAATATTGATACGGAAAGCAACGGCGGCGCCAGCAGATTGAATGCCCTTATAGAACCCGGCAAGATCAGCAGCGTTCCTAATATCTTTGCTAATGGCTCCGAGTAACCTAATACCTATCAGTGGTGAAATCGGATAGGACCACATGAACTTACCAATAGATATAAGATTGCCAAATAGCGTCAAAAAGTCCATATGACATAAATAAAACCAAAGGACCACCATAATTCGAATCTTTGAAATCCAAGGGTTGAAAGGATGGCAACGCTATTTCCTTACGAGTGTAATTTCTCTGCCAAGCGTATCCACCACCCCGGGTCCCTAATGTAAGTAAAAGTATGGAAAAAAAGGCCACTTTGGCTTTCAGTCTTCTAGAAATATTTCTCAAATCAAGGAGATACCCAACCAACAAGCTCCCAGGGATTTGCATGGCCCAGTATAGCGAATTATTCAATGCTCTAGTCCTAATGTTGAAAGTCGCTAGATTGATATCATTGAACTGATATGGGTAATAGTAGTTCGAGACAAAGAACATGGGGAACAGCGTAATGATATATGTGTCTGTTTTGAGTAAATAAAGTAGACTTTGGATTTCTCTCCACCAGGAGAGAGTCTCTGGGAGATTCCCCGGCGCCTGAGAGACTCCAAGGACATGTTCTTTTTTGCAGATTAGGAGGGTGAGAAGAACACCGAAAAGCATCATTGCAATAAAACCATAGTATGTTGGGTTCGAGATACCGTTGGCTTTAGAATTAATACTTTGAGCGAAGACAATCTAATACAAATAAGTCGGGTACAAATTGTAGACGCAGAACATACCAAACTCCCAATCGCAGCACCCAGGTTAAAAATCCCCCAAACAAAGAAAATGAACTTCCCCTTCGACTCTGGCGTGGGATAAGACATTACCATAGCCCCTTGTGCCGTCCATAACAACGAAGAAACCACGCCCAAAAACGAGCCCGCGAAGATCAAGAACGGTGCATTCCCAGTCTCCTTAAAACAAAGTAAACTAGCAGCATATATGACATATCCCGCTGCTCCTAGGAATGAACAGAGTTGGAAACCAAGTTTGCCAACAATAGGGCCAGCAAAGAATCCTACGATTGCGAGAGCAGCATAGACTGCTACATTGGCAGTATTACCTGGGACTGGGTTTCCTAGACCGGCGCCTCCGAGCCCGTTGAGGGCACTGAACATCCCAGGTCCTAAGAAGAAGATTATGCCGAGGATAGTGAGTTGTGATGTTGAGGAGCGGAGGAATCGTGGATGGGAGGACTGTCTTTTGGATAGTTGGTCATCATGATTGATTGGTTCTAGTTCAAAATTCGAGGGCTCTTTGACGCTGTGTATGTCGAGTAATGAGTTCTTAATGTGGGATGTGACTTTATCGTTGATTTCTTTAGAAGCGGAGATGGTAAGTTTGGAATCCATTTTGCTATTCGCAACCTGGTCGGTTGTGCAGCTGTCCAGAAGAAATTTAAGAGAGTAATAAAAGTAGGATAGAAGAAACCTGCTTCACACGGGATGCTTTTGAAATATATATATATATATATATATATGTATATATAATATAGAACTACCATTACCAATGGAATGCCACTGGTTTTTCACTAAGATATACACCACTTATAGCTTACAGAACGAAGTAGGAATCGTGGCAAGTGTCATAGCCGGAGATTTTAACCAAGTCTAGATATGGCTTCTCATTTTCTTCGAACTACAAGGAGAAGGACTGGACTGCCAGCACTTCATTGCGACATCCGCTACTGCAATCGATGCTTATCTGCATGCGAAGACTATTGATAATTCTCCGAATCAATTAGCCAATTCTCCGAATGACCGTCTAAAAGGAAGTAGGTTCAAAGGGTTGACATGAAAAGTTCAATCACATCCAATGACAGAGAATCCCCCCTTTATTCAAGGGTCCGAAAGTGGCGTATTAGTCATTTCTCCGAGGATTGTATATTTCTCCGAGCTCCTCGATTCTAGATTTTTCACTATCGATTCGTATGCGACAGTCATTTGAGCAATGCAATATAATTTTTGATAATGGGGGAGTCGAGAAGTCTTCAATATTTTTCTCTTCGATTCTGGTCAATGATTGTAGAGCGCGGAGCAGAAGCCACGCCCCGTCTCACAAGCTTTGGGCTTTAAATTTTTAATATTGGTTTCACCTTCCTCGTTGTTATCTGCATCAGAACTTTACTACTCAATATTAACGTAAACACCAAATATTATCTGCTCACTCTCCTAGTTCTTTGTACTTTGCTTCATCTCTCCTACCCATTTACCCTTTCCTCCCTTCTACTCCCCTTTCTTCAAATATATGACCCAAATTTCTTCCCCAGTTTCAACCTTACGCCTTTATTAACAAAACAACCCATAAATACCCCAAACTTTCAAGCTCTTCTCCCCCCGTCCCCCTTCTTATCCACCACACTTTATTTTTACATAACTTTCAGTTGCCTTTTTAAATACCTGAGCTCCAAATAAATCATTCCTGGCAATTTTTCCTATCAATGTCTCTTTTGCTGTCAGTGCGAGAATCTAAGATTGATGTCGCGCTTTTTATCTTATTTATTTATCAAAACTTCCGTCCTTCATTCTCCTTCCTTCAATCGTCTCTCAATCCTTGACTTCTCATCTCATAATCTTTCATTGCTACCTTACTTGTTATTGACTATTATTTTGACATCAATCCCGATCCCTACTTTCCTGGAAACATCTCCCAAACTCCAATTACAATTTCTATCTCTTCTCCTTACAATTCCACTCCACCTCAAACTTCTGAGCTGATCTTTGGCAAAATTAGCTCTGCTCCTTCTGGTTTACAGGCTTGTTTTTGTGCACTCAGAGTCGAGAATAGGTTTTATATATTTTTGTATATAGATTCTCCATTCTCCAGATACTAATGTGATTAGTTATTCGTTATAAAATCTCCACTTACTTCCGAATTACCAATTCTTTCCTTTTTCAAAAAAGCGACTTCGTTTCGATTCCACTGTTAATCAACCACAAAATCATGCGCTCAGAAAGTTGGATCCAAGATCTTACCCATCTTTTCAACCCTTTTCTCACATCTCTCACTGCGTAATTTCTATCTTTTCTATGTTCAAACTTAATAATAGTACTTCCTTCAGCCGACTTTCCATTACCAATTCCCCCTGACTGCCCTTTGTCTTCCCATTGCCGTTCCCACTCTCCCAATTTGTCAACACATATTTCTTAAAATCCACTTACAATTCATATTTCCTCTTGCTACGAATCCCAAAGATCGTCTATGCTTGGGAGATTGTTACTATAGGTCTGGAAGTAGGAACATATGGCTAAATCCCAGTAGGGATTTCTAGTTGATTGTTGGGTAGAGGTGAATAGTGGGAGGGGATTTATAATGACGTATTCACTTCCCCCTTTTCCATTTTATTATTCACTCGTTCACCTTCGATTTCTGATTTCCCATTGCCCTTCTATAAAAGTAATATGAACCCTTTTTATTCCCTTCCCTACATTACAACTCTCAGCTCAAACATCACCAATATGAACGATTCTAAGGCGGAGGCACGCTAGCTTTCCTCATCTACCACATCCCTGACCTATCCTAATCCCCCGCTCTTCAATCACAGGTTTCCATTCTAACAGACCTACATCTACATTCAAATACAAATTCTTCGCACTGCCATCTCCCTTCTCGTCGCCATTATCATTCCCATGTCCACATTCCCATCTCCTCCCCCAGATAACCAAGAGAAATGCTAAATTCCAAACACGGACTCCAAACCTCTTTCTATGAAAATATATCACCTCCCCTAAAACCCATTAGTTCTTTTATTCCCCCAGTGATATATCCACTTCGTGGAGCGTGAGTGTAGGTGTTTATATCTTACCCTTACCCACTTTTCCTCACACGTCACTCATTCACTCTCACTCCTAGCAGCGCACATGCCATTAACTTACAAATTATATAAACCGCAGCTCCTCACGCCAGTCTTTTCGACCCATTATCGACATACCATAGGAGGTGAAATCTGGTTAAGACACGGCAAATTTCTACTTGATTGCTTCCCCACCACTTTTATCAACTCCTCTTCTTCTTAAGATTCCACCTAGTCTGTAATAAATCAAGGCGTAACTTTGACGCTTTGGGAAATTTCATTGTCAGTTTAAGTTTTACAATCATTTCTCCCCCCTATCATTTGCTTTTCACTCTCCGGGAAACCACCAATCACCACTACCTCCTCTCCATGTCTCCCTCATTATTCAACCCCGAATCTCACAACCTCGTACGATCCCTCTTCTTTAGAAAGTCGCTTCCCTATCCCCAACACCACAGTGACGGCTATGACAACAACCACCACAACTTTTCCAAAAACAATTGAGGGATAGGGGTTTATATACCTATTCCCGCCCCCATTAATCCACTATCGCGCTTTCCTCGTCTACATCTGACTCCATCATCCGTAACACCTTCGAAAGGAGAATATATATCCATATATCTATATATATATATATATCAACTCACCCTCGCTCCCCCTGTTCGGATCCAACGAACTGCAAACTTACGATCACCTCTATGTCAAAGCTAACCCCAATTCAGTCTCTCCCTACCTACTCCCCTATTAGTCGTTATACTTCACCGATGGATTTACGGGTGGAAGTAGTTTGGATACGGTGTTTTGATACGTAGCTTGATTTCTAGGAGGTTTACAGAAGGCGAAAAAGGGCGAATTGGAGATTTAAGAAAAGTTACTAAGAGACAAAGTGAACTACAATAATAATTAATCTTTATATTTTAGACATGTGCTGTGTTGCATATTCCAAGCTCATTTATGATAGCCACTTATTTTACATCCCTTCATCACCACACTCCAAACGCCATTCTAACCCATCTCCCAATCCGATAGAATCTCTTACTCTGTCCATAAAATCACTACCACACTGTCCCTCTCATCTCTCTTTTCTTCAGGTGCATACCACCTCTCATCCGCCTTCCGCTTCAAATATACCTGTCTTACTACCCCATGCCCCTCACTCCTCGCACCAATTAACTCCCAGCTCTTTTTCCTTCCCGTCCCACTTAGACTCCGTCTCAGCGGCCCAAAACTAAAACTCAACGAAACATCCTCGGTACCATCCTTCCCATACTTATTGTCAAACGTCCCCTCCATTTTCTCAGTGTCGAAATCGATTCCCTGAGGATATTCGACGAGCGAGTAACCATTATTTAATATCCAGTTATCACTAAATTGGAATCGTTGTAAGAGGCAGGATTCCCCGCAAGCGTCAGAGGCGACATGCATAATCTCAGGTGCGAAATGATGCCAGGATTTATAATGGTGCACACTCAGAATCTCCAATCCACTTTCGTAGAAACCAGACGGGTCACCCCATTGATCATTCTGATGTAGACCCTTTTCCCAAGATAGCACAATTTCAGTATGGTTATGTAGACAATTATACAGCAGTAAATCGCCCTGTTCTCCCCACTCCCTATAGGTGCCGTCTTCGGTCTTCTCAAGACATGGTAGTGTCCCTATCCTTTGAAGTAGAGGTCTGGTGAGAAAAACGCCGCCTCCACCATAAGCCATGGGGACTTTATGATCCATTATCCAATCTACTCGTTCTGTGAACGCACCAATGTAGTATTCGCCCTTGGGATCATATCTCCCCAATCTCTTCAACAATGCAGGTAGAGACGGGAAGAACGTATCATCATCAATTAAGCCAAAATATTTCTTCGAGGCGCTCTTCGGATGCGCGAACATATAATCCACCAATTTCACGTACCGGCCTGGCATATCCAGAGTTGGGTCTGAGGACTGGACTATGGCGTCTATTCCAGCGGAATAAAGGATCGATTGAGCAGATTCCAGTTCGGCATCGCTTGCCAAATGCAAGATTAGAATCAGAGACGCGCCGTTAGGTTCCCCATTTGAGTTTGTGAGCCATCGTCTCCATTCTTTGATCGGGCCCTTCGCGTCGCTGAACCGCGAGTATGTAGTCGACACCCCAAATAATAGATCGGAGGCATCTATGTCTTGCGGTCGAAGAGACGATTTATAGACCGGGATCGGACCGGATACTCTTTTCGGAGCAGGGAGAGAGATCTCTGTTTCGAGATTGAGTTTCGAGAAATTAGTGGGGAAGAGAGGAGCGTCAAGTTTCGTGATCGAGTGCCTTGCTGGGGCAGAGAATGCATAACGTAGGATGCGCGAGGCGTATGTGATATCCGGGGAGATGTTGTGCTCGGAGAGAAGGGCTTTGAGATACGAGATGTCGTTGGTTGGGGGCTGCGGCGTCGTAGAAAAGGGCAGTGAGCTGAAACCCGTGTAGTACAGAGTGCAGATAAGGACAGTGGTGATGATGATCCATCGCGAGAAGGGGCGCGCCATCGTTTAGGATAAGGTTATACGAGGACAGAAGAGAGCGACATGAAGAGAAGAGAGGATATAATGTCCAATTCTTATTATTACCTATGCTATGGCCAAATAAGAAGCGATCATACATAGGGTACGTGAATTTGGCTAATGGCCCTATCAGTCAGCTTATCCGTTAGGTTGCGTGGTTAGAATATTCCTCTCCGTGTATCTGATTGGTGGAAGGGAACCGGTCCAGCGCTTGTCCCCCCCCCTGTTGAGCCCCTTTAATATTGCACAGGCAAAAGTGCAGTATCACTCTGCCATATCAAAGTTCACTGCCCGTGATTAGACACGGAAACTAGAAGAATACAGACATTAAGTTCATTGATTGAGTCGTACACATTGATGCTCTCCGCCTTACCCTGAACGCCTTCCCAATCGTCCTCAATTATCCTCGACCCACTGCTCCACTCTCTCGATCAGTTGTGGTTTCTTCCCAGAAGTGGATATTCCCTTCGAAAATAACCAGTCTTTCAAGTCGCCCACTGTGAATTTCCCCAGACTTTCTGACTCGATTGCTTTCCTCAAATCATCAACACTCATGCTGTCGAGCGATTGTGGGGCGGCCTTGGCTTTTTTCTTCGGACGACCTGCCTCAACTTCCAGTGATGCCTCGCGCTTGACATTGGGTCTTTGGGAGGGCTCTGATTCCTTTTCAAGTATTTGACGCCATCCATGTAAATATGAACCAGCTCTTTTCTCGATTTGACGGTACTTGGGTAAAGTTTTATCGTCTGGAATTTCAGGGACTTCTTCTTCTAGGGCAATAGCTTGCAAGATCCGGTAGTGCCATTGGAGAGATGGATTAGGATACTTGCTGGGGTCATAAATGGCTTTGGGGAGTTGCAGCTGTTGAACGACTTTTCTCATCCCATCAACAAGAATATCCGGAGATGTGAAAGGTGGCTGTGAGTCAGCAGGTTGGCGAATGTCGTCGGCGAATGGAAGAGGATAGAGCCAAAGTCCAGCTGGAATCACTTGTCCTTTAGTAGTTTCGTCCAGCCTCTCAGTGGAAGGAAGGATAGCCACAAGTAGAGGAGTAGCATTCGCTCGTGCAATGAACCATGCAAGGCCCATTTTGTTGTCTTTGAGCAACTTCTGCCATAGGGCAGAAAAGACCCGAGTCGATCCCACATAACTCTCTTCGCTGGGGTAGATGAAAGTGGATTTCTTAACCGATGCCCAGATCGGAAGCATCGATTGAGGCTTGAAGCCGATAATGCGAATACAGGGTGAACCGAAATCTTTAAGTTTCTTCTGCTCTTCTGGAGTAAAGAGGACTTGTTCACCACCAAATTTGTATGCTTTCTTAACATCAACTTTCTGAACGTCTTTGTCGGTATCGGCTGCCAATTGTTTAGTCTCCCCAACAACAATCTCGGCTGTCTCTCCTCCCAAATAGACATAGCAACTTCGAGCAGGTTGTTGCTTCTGAAGGACATTGAACCCCTTCACCGATATTTTGAATCCTGGCCCAATCTCGAATGGCATATTCGAGAATAATGATCGTTTAGCTACGTTCTTCGAGTTCACATCTGAAATCAAATTATTCAACAAAGATATTCCATCACCACCCGATTTGAGAGCAGTAGAACCAACAGATGGCTCATCAACTTCGGTAGGATCGCGATAGATGATATCCTTGGGACGTTAGCTGGGGGGGTTCAATAGGTGGGTTACCTACATCGTAGAACTTCGTACGATCAAATTCATGATCTGGTTGGGAAATGGGAAATAGCTCGATGATAACACCAAGATCATAAAGATCCTTCGCTCGAACCGCAGCAGCAGATCTGGCAATTTTATCAGACGAGTGAGGACTGTCATTATCCGAAATAATAAATAATCTCCTGGATCCGAAATTTGGTGCTTTCGTTGTGAAGATCTGATTTGCGCAGAACAGCATATTCGACATAGATACTGGCTCTTCGGAAGGTACCAATAGATATTTAGCTTCATCCTCATCCTCTACAAGATTCTTCAATGTCTTGACATCAACGGCAGATGGTATATCCAAGTCGGAGAGAAGATAACAATGTGGGTATGCCGAAGAACTGCGACTACTATTGACAGCCTCTCCTTGAAATTTCGATTTATCCGTCCCAAAGAGTAATATCCCCATCATATCTTTCGGATTCGATATGATTCGTTGTTGCATTATTTGATATGCGCATTTAAGAGCTGCTGCGGTTGGACTGTCTCGATTGGCCTTCTTGTTGTCGGATTCGGGAAGAGGGGTAAGCATAGTTTCGCTGACATCAATTGCAAAGAGAACAGCATCTTTCTGGGATCTATAGTCCTATGGAAATGTTAGATACGACTCTGTAGCGTAGAAAGATACCTCACATTCTCATCAAGCTCTTCCTCCTCCTCTTCCTCTTCGTCCTTCCAACCTTCATTAGAATCTGCCATGTTGGTGAACGAATGTGGGACAATAGAGAAAAGAATTTAAGGGTAGAATTAAATAGTAGATGATGAGGAAGGGTGAAGCCAGAAGCCAAGAGAGAGGTTCGTCGCATGTATTTTCTTTCAGAGTCTAGGCAGACGCGCTCTAGAAAGAAAGATTGCGCGAAAATCACCAATTCACGTGACTGCCGCACGTCACAAATCAAGTCTTCCTCATTGGCTTTGACGGTGCTCCCCACATCGGCGAAAGCTGACCCTTGTACATTTTGAGATGGAAAAGTAACGCATGATCAAGGCCGTATGAACTTCTTTACCGTTGCTTTCTCCCGATTGTCCTTGACCAGTGTATTCCTATAATCAAGATGGCTCTACGAAATCCTGTGACCCAGCTTACCAAAAGAGCTTCAACGTCCACAATATCCCGACTCAGTTCCCAATCCTCATTTTCGCAAAGGGACAACAGAAGAGCTTTGGCAACGTTTGTTCCTCCAGTCACCCAAGATAGCACAAGCTCAAAAGGGCCCACGGCTATGGTTTTTATGAATATGGGAGGGCCAGCTACAACAGATGAAGTAGGGGACTTCTTGAGCAGATTATTCGTACGCCACCTCCACCTCCCCGCACACTTCAGTGCTTCAACTGACCTTTGTGCCGGCTGATGGGGACTTAATTCCTCTAGGACGTCTACAAAATTACCTCGGTCCTCTCATTTCGAAACGCCGAACGCCCAAAATCATAAAACAGTATGCGGCAATTGGTGGTGGTTCACCAATTCGAAAATGGTCAGAATATCAAGCTGCGGAAATGTGCAAGATTTTAGATAAGATTTCACCCGAGACAGCTCCGCATAAACCATACGTGGCATTTAGATATGCCAATCCATTGACAGAGGAGATGTATAATAAGCTGCTAGAAGATGGATTCGGTAATGGCAAAGGAGGAAGAGCTGTGGCGTTCACGCAGTATCCTCAATACAGTTGCTCGACTACGGGAAGTAGCTTGAATGAACTATGGAAATGGAGACAAAGGCTAGAGGGGAAAAGCTCCAGGGAAGATTTTAGTCTACAAAGTACGAGCAATGATGGCACAATCAAATGGAGTGTGATCGATAGATGGCCAGTTCATTCAGGATTAGTCGAGGCCATTGCACGAAATATTGAAGATCAATTGGCTAAGTATCCAGAGGAAAAGCGCAAGGATGTCGTTCTACTATTCTCAGCTCACAGCTTGCCTATGTCGGTTGTGAATAGAGGTAAGCTGACTTCCACTGTTTCAGTACAATAAATACAACAAAGATATTAACACGAAGTAGGCGATCCATATCCGGCCGAAGTAGCAGCTACAGTATATGCTGTCATGCAACGGCTGAAATTCGCACATCCCTACCGTCTGGTATGGCAATCGCAAGTCGGGCCCAGCGCATGGTTAGGTGCCCAGACCAGTGACACAGTCTCGAATTACATTTCAAAAGGCCAAACCGACATGATTCTCATCCCTGTAGCATTTACATCCGATCATATCGAAACACTGTATGAATTGGACCAAGAAGTCATTGGAGAATCGGGCCACGGGGATACAATTAGAAGATCAGAGAGTCTTAACGGATCTCCAGTCTTCATCCAGGCATTGGCAGATATTGCAAAGGCGCATCTTGATAGTGGGATCACTTGTAGCACGCAAATGGGACTGAGATGTCCTGGTTGTAAGAGTGAACGATGCGCGGAGAGCAAGAAATTCTTCGCGGGAACAGGAGAATCTTTGGCTGTTTAAATATCTGATCATCAGTGTATTATGAATTCAATTATACCTCTACTCCTCTGATAGGAACCGAGGCTCACATGGTGGTGCAAAGCAAGACGGCTTTATCCTAAATCCGAGATTACCAAGCAATCAATACATGGAACTTCAATCAATATCGGAGTCCGATAGTCCAAGAATGCTACCTATGAGAGATCAGTGCTCGGGCCAAAAGCAAAAGCTGGCGTTGGACCTACGTTAGGTAGTTTAACTCTCTTACGTGGGCAAATCAAGTACACGCCAGTACACTACGGTATCATGACGTGGGGCGCTAAGTCCTGTACTTTCCAACTCCAAAGATAAGGATTTGGATTTGATTCTTTCCATGTTTCCATGTTTCCGTTGTTTCCCTTCTCCAACTTCAACACCAGCTTCTCGGCCATGAATCACTTTGGAGTCTTCACTCATTTCTGTATTTTCTTATTGGCTCCATTTGTTGTGCGCATTGATGATTCTGGTCCTTGCAGTAGTTGAACCTTATGCACCCCTGAATATCCAAGTAATACGACACGACGTCGTCACCCGCCGATAACATGGAGAATGCTACAGATGGTGGGACTACAGTACGCGGGCGTAATCATGCATTTGAGAATAGGGACACAGATGGGACTTGGGCCGCACAGGATTCTCTGAGACGACATGTTGACCCGGAATATTCAGCTGATGAACAGAGTCCATTGCTGGGCAATGGGGAGGGAAGTCCAGATGAAAATCCAAGGGAGAGTGAGATTCACGTGTGGGAAGGACAGGGAGATTATGAGGGCCTACCTTGGTGGCGAACACCTAGCGTATGCTGGTCTCCTGTTGCAGTACATGAGGATATACTAATCGGCACAGATCTGCTGGCTACTCCCTGGGTTTTTCTTCCTCACCCTAGCAATTGGTGGAATCATTGTCCCAAAACTCAACCTTATCCTCTCCCTGGTATGCCGAGAATATCTCGCTGAACGATCAGCCGTAGATCCAACATTTATCTTCGCCCCAGTCCTCCTCGATGCCGATAATCCTCAATGTCGAATTCCCGAAGTACAGGCCCTCACCACGAAATTTTACCTCTATATGACGATAACAACAGGCATACTAAGCGCCATCGTGTCCCCCAGAATCGGTGCTCTCTCCGATCGTTTTGGACGGGTGAAATTTCTTATGGTCGCATCCCTTGGTGGAGTCCTCACAGAAGTAATCACAATTCTGGCTGTTGTATACCCGGATACAATATCCTATCAATGGTTGTTACTAGGGGCGACATTCGATGGGATCTGTGGTTCCTTTACAGGCGCAATGGCAGTCTCCAATGCCTATGCAGCAGATTGTACCCCACCCCCAAGACGAGCAGTAGCATTTGGATATATCCATGCCTGTCTCTTTGCAGGAATGGCATTAGGGCCCCTAGTTGCAGCTGCAATACTCAGTATGACGCACCAACTAATTTCGATATTCTACTGCGCCCTCGGAGTCCACACTGCGTTTATCTTATTCATAATTTTTGTACTCCCGGAATCCTTGACGCCAAAACGTCAACTCGTAGCAAGAGGTAAATGGGCTGCTACAAAAGAACATCTGCTATTGACTGGACAAGCCGATTCCTGGTACTCCTTGATGAAAGGCTTCAATCTCTTAGCTCCTCTCGCTATCCTCTTCCCCACTGGACAAGGAACATCCGCTTCCCTGCGCTTAAACCTAATCCTCCTTTCTGCAGTGGACACAATCATCTTCGGCGTAGCAATGGGCTCCATGGCTGTCATCGTTCTCTACTCCGAGTATTTCTTCGGCTGGTCCACATCCACCACCTCCATCTTCGTTTCTGTCGTCTCAACCTCACGCGTCTTCGGGCTGATAGTTCTCCTCCCCGTCGTCAACTACCTTATTCGCACCCGTCGCGCCAATAAACAAAGGCGCCTATCTGGATTCGTCACTCCGGAGAAAAATTCCGGCTCGGATTGGCTAGACTTACTAACCATTCGTGCCGCTATTCTTTTCGAGATCTTGGGTTACGGGGGATATACCCTTGCCAGAACCGGGCCTCTTTTCGTACTATCCGGTATTTGTGCAGCACTAGGCGGGATCGGCTCTCCTACCCTGCAATCGGCGTTGACGAGACATGTTCCCCATGACAGAGTGGGACAACTCCTCGGAGCAGGAGGTTTATTGCACGCCCTTGCGAGAGTCGTTTGCCCTGCAGTTTTTGGTTTGATTTATGCGGAGACAGTTGGGAGTTATCCACAAGCTGTTTTCATCGTTTTGACTGCTTCTTTCGGTGTGGCCTTTCTGGCCAGTTGGGGAATTAGAGCTAATGGTTAGTTCCCCATTTCTATCTATATCTCTTCTAGAGGATTCAATGCTAACTAATAACAGTCTACCTCGATGATCCAAACCCGCCGTCTTCAATCTATGAATCAGACTCGCGCGCCGATTCCGAGCTTCTCGAAGAGGAAATCACTGGTTTTTAGATCTTCAAATTATCACAATCCTTTAATATTTACGCTGTTACGATTTCCCTTTGCACGTACACACCATTCTTAGTTTGTACTTTAGACCCCTTTTAGGATTACGGTGGCAGCAAAGTGTTGAGCCTCGGATTTGGTGGAGCTGGTGGAGCCTACCTGTTAGCAAATGGGCGTTATGGGTGTTTCGACAGAGATGCATATTTTTAGAGGACTTGGATTTTAGATATCCTTCTCGTACCGAGTTTAATTGAATGAAAAAGAAATCCACACACTCCTATATCTCTCCAACCGAGAGAATTCCGTGCTCCATTGTTAAACATTCCCCCTTGGGTTCATAACTCCCATCCACAATACTTAAAGCCTAAAACTTTATTCCTATCAAGTAATTATATACATCTAACGTAACCAACAAAGCCATCTCTATTTTCCCCAACCCCGTATTCAAGACAAGCTCAAACCCACACTCCGATACATGCTCGCAACGGAATGGTAGGAGTCATTTGTAACGAATGGATAATTGAGCTACAAAGTTACAATATTGAAAAAATGATGTTTCAACCGCTTGACTATAAAGCTTCTTTGTAGCTTGGGGATTGAGAATGATGTGGTGTTAGGGATAGGAGAAGTTATGTTCCTTGCTGGTATCAACCCGAAAGTACAAGTTTCCCGAGCATGGGGAAGGAGATTTCAAAACTTTTAGCATTGAGCACATGTTTGAAAGAGATAAATCTCGATAGGCTGGTTTGGATCGAGTGCCGGTTGGGGTAGGTTAAACGCCATCAACTGCAAGGGCTTATGTCACTTCCTCTGGGCAGTTCGTTAGGTCAAGTTAGCTATGGGTCGTCCGATACTTAGTGGAGAATAAACTAGCTTGGACAGAAGGAACCGTTTCCCACGGAACGATATAGGAGATGTCGGTCAGATACAATTAGGATCGTGTACCACAAAGAAGTACACGATGTACAACTGTATGAAATCTGTATAACTGTCTCGACTTTGGATGGAGGGTCTAAGTAGCATGTCCTTCGTCCTTCGTCCTTCGTCCTTCGTCCTTCTCACGTTAGCTACATTTCGAATAATTCCTAAGCCAACGCTAAATCTGGATCCGGTTCTAGGCCTAGGTATCATGGAGCCCATACAACTTGTTCATAACCTTCGTCGTCAAATTGCCCATTGGAGCTGTCCGTCCACACAACAATCTCTTCATCAGAGACAAGCAATAGCTGGACGGGGACATCATCTCGTCGTACCTCCTGCCATTCAAACTCGGTCGTCCCGTCCCGTCCCGTCCCGTCCCATGACCCAAGATGTCCCGTCGCTCTCGCGCATGGCCCGTTTCATGACAACGGGTAGGAGGAGTACTACTGTATCAAAGGATGAAGAGCGGAGGTGGAGGGTGGAGTGTGGAGGGCGGCAGACGTTCGAGGTCGGTGCCATACATACGCCAACCCCTGAACGACGGGCTGACAGCTGACAGGGGTAGGTAACCGTGCCATGTCCCACCGACCAGGCCTCGGGGCACATGGACATGGACGGAAGTGCCATCATCTCTCTCCTCCCCATCCTCGTTTCTTTCTGCGAGTACCTCATTCCTCCTACACCTCCACACCACACTGTCGCTATCGTCCCGCCCGTCCCTTCCGATGCAATGAACCTCCGCAATGTAGCTCTGGGCCGGACCGCCGCCGTCGGCATCGTGAGCATCGTGGTCATCCTCTCGCTGTTCTCGTGGCCCGGGAGAACTCCCTTGCCTCTGGGTGAGTCGCTGTCGCCGTCGCCAGAATCGAATGGTCGCATTCTGAGTCATGGGGAATCAACAGCAGATCACGTACCCGCCGGAAGCAAACCACTCTCCATCTTCCGAGCCGGTCAGCCTCTCCACCACGCCATTCTCACCTCGCCCTCGAATGCGTACACCTTTGGTCTGCAGCCGGGTGGGCAATTATCCCTCGTCAACACCACGACGAATACCGAGGTGTTCTCCACGGATACGGCGTTCCACTGGCCCGTCGAATACCATCTCGAACTGACGCCCCATGGAGTCCTCGAACTCTCGTGGACTAATCCTGACTTCCAGCCCTTCCAAGGAAAGCTCTGGGCCTCGTCAATGCTTCCGAACTGCGATGCTGTCCCGCAATCCCCCCTACAACCATACCTCCAACTTCACGATTCCGGCTTGTTGGAAATCAAAGCCGGCGACAAGGTGGTCTGTACACTCCACCGCGCCACCGGAGATAAAGGGCGACTCGCCATTGTCTACGCTGGCTTCTTGCGAACCTATCTCCAGACCTGCCCCGGGCATTATGAAAAACTGGTGGCGCCATGGACGGGAAGTGGAGGGGTCGATGTGCACATATATGCATACCTGGATGAGGTATACCACGAAGACGAGGAGGATCCCAGCGCAGAGAGCATTGAGCAGAATCTGCGGTCCTGTTTCGGCGACCATCTCAAGACTCTTACGCTCGTGCACATTCAAGATTTCACCGAGAGCTGGACGGATGCCCCAGTGCTTATAACAGCAACGTGCGGACAAGCTAGAGTAGATCGACATTTAAATCAATTCAAAACCATCTATCTCGCCGCTCAACAAGTCCAGAGATACAAGATCGAAAACGGGATACGATACGATTATATCCTCAAAGCGCGACTGGATATGCTACTCCATGGCGACGTCCCCCGTCTCGAATCTCTCGAGGTCGACAATGGAGAACTGATCTCTCCTCGCGTGGCCATGGACCGGAATTGGTATACCCTGCAACACCACGGCAATTTACGAGCTGGAATATCCGATATGTTCGCCTTTAGTAAAGAGAGCACCATGTGGATATACATGGGTTTCTACCTGGGGTTTAAGAGACAGGTGGAACTGGATTTATTGGGTCAAGCTCCATACAAATCCTTCAACACGCATGCGCTAGAGAAGGCCGCATCTGATGAGGAGAAATGTACGGTGGAGGGGAATTTGGGATATTGGTTGGGCAGTCACGATATCACTGTGAAGACAGATTGGCGGTGGGAAATGGGATTGCTGAGGAAGAGTGGGGAGGTTGTTTTTACGTGTCCGGATAGGAGGAGGAAATGGCTTTGTCCGGGATCGTAAGTCCTTTTTCCCTGAATGAAATGACCCTGCACCTACTAACATAATACAGGATCCCTTGAATGAGAACAAGAAGTTACGAGAATTTCAAAATATACCCCTTTAATGTCTAGCTTTGTTTCAGCGAAAGAATAGACGGTGACAATTTGGGTTCCTGTCGCCTTGAATCACAACCCCCCATTCAGCGATTCGCGGGCGTAGAGGAGTAATAATGTAGATCATCTGTAGTATTATCTAGCGCACATTTGTCGCCGCCTTTTTAATTTGCGTCACGAGTAGAAGCCTAGCTTCTAGTAATATGAAATACACTAGGTATTCCAGAAGATTCACTTTATCTATCTACTCCATCATTTTTTTGTCCAGGACCCTAATATCCCACAGACGGCTGTGGAATCAATATTCAGTATCGTTGCGTTGTCGATTCTCTTCTTCCTTCTGTAAACTCTTTATTTTAATTACCACCCACCCAACCAACCAACATAATACTCACCATCTTCGCACCAAACCACACGCTTCCATATAGACTATACCCCCTCTCCCTCTACCTCAGAACCCCACATTTATAATAATATAATATTTACTATTTATTTCCCCCTTCCCGAACCACTCCAAACTCTTCCCCTTCCCCAACCTTTTCTACCAGACACATCTCGCTCTAAGATTAGAAATCCATTCCCATGAGAAAGAGAGGGATCAAGAATCCACGAGAATCATAATTTAGTTTTAAAAATCCAAATCTAATGAAGAGGATTTCTATTTATATTGACCTACTTGGATACTAGTGAGCGTGTCTGAGTCACATGTTTTCTCTTATTATGCATCACATGTCTTAAGGTTTAGAAAGTATTAATTTGAGTTCGATGTTGTTGGTAACCCTCAGGGGTGATTGCAATCAATGAGAATCAATATGCCGGTAAAAGTGGTTTCATATTAAGTCTAAAGCTGGAAGAGATTGGGAGGGGAGGACCTCTTATATACCCAAAGAGGTGCCTCCTGGTGAATCCTATTGATTCACCAGCTATCCCTTGTCAATCTCTTATATTCACCCATAGAGCCCAAAGGGGCAATATGTGAGACTATTCCCACATATGCCCCGACGTTGACTCATTGTACTCCCATGGGTATAGTTGCCCTTTATTACTCGAGATATATTCCCACACTATTAAACTATCATAATAAAGTAACCAAATTTGCTTGCTTTTCTCATAAATGTGCAATTACACCTGCCAGACGACAATTTAGACCGCTCAAATTATTCATAAAGCGTTAACCCCACCTCATCCCATCCCCTATATCATCTTTGATCAAAATTAAATATATTTATTTAGTCTTCTCAAATCATTCATAAAGTGCTAGCTCCATATCATCCCCGCCCCCCACATCCTGATCATCGAGTTCCATCTCCTCGTCTGAACTCTCCTCACTTTCGCCCGCATGATTAGGTAAGACATTTAATCTTCCGTCCTGAAGCACAACTCTGGCCGTCTCGCCATCCTTTACACTACCCCTAAGTAACAAAACTGCCAATTTATTCAACACTTCGGTCTCGATCAACCTAGCTAATGGTCTGGCTCCATACGCAGGACTATAACCTGCAGAGCCCAAGTAGTCCTTGACAGCGGGAGAACAGTCGATCGTGATATTCTTGCCGTTATTCTGTAATCGTTTCTGGATCTCTGAGAGTCGAAGGTCCACGATACGCCGGATCTCGGGTTTGGTAAGACGGTTGAAAATAACAGTTTTGTCGATACGGTTTAGAAATTCAGGAAGGAAGTAGTCTTTGAGTGCTTGCTCAACGAGAAGACGAGTTGTGGAGTCAATTCTACCATCGGCCGCGCTGGGACGATCGAGATATTCGGCGCCCAAGTTGGAGGTCATGATTACGATACAATTTTGGGCATTCACGATACGTCCTTGGCCATCGGTGATTCTACCATCGTCCATGAGTTGGAGGAGGACGGTGAGGACTTCTTTGGCGGATTTTTCGACTTCATCAAAGAGCAGGATTGAGAAGGGTTTGCGACGCAGAGCTTCGGTTAGCTGTCCACCGGCATCGTGTCCAACATATCCTGGTGGAGCACCAATCATTCGACTGAGGGAGTGACGTTCTTGGTATTCGGACATATCGAGTCGGATCATGGCTTTCGGATCATCAAAGAGAAACTCAGCGAGAGCCTTTGTAAGAAGTGTTTTACCAGTACCAGATGGACCGCAGAATAGGAAACTAGGTGGCCGATTTGGATTGCTGAGTCCGGCTCGTTGGAGACGGATAACATCTGCTACTGATCGTACAGCTTCTTTTTGACCGACTACGATCTTTCCCAGGACTTTCTCCATGTTTAGAAGCTTATCTTTTTCGGTGGCCTTGAGTCTCGTGACGGGAATGCCAGTCCAGCGGGCAACGATCTCATTGATTTGTTCGGGACCAACGACATCGGTGATGAGAGATCCACCGGAGTCTGGATTGCTATTCGAAGTGAGTGCAGCATCGGCAGCTTTCTTTTCCTTCTCCAGTGTTTTGATGAATGTCTCTTGCTCCGGAATAGCGTAATACTGTAAATCTGCAGCTCGACTATCATCTCCCAACCGAGTAGCCTCATCTTTCTTGACTCTTAATGCCTCAAGCTTGACCTTAGCTTCTTGAATATCCTTGCCTCGCTTTCGTTCGCTTTCATATTTCTCCCGTAGCGGCCTAAGTTCTTCCTCAACATTGCTGGCATCTTGTTTGGCCTGAGCAAGACGAGCCTGAGATGCTTCGTCTTTTTCTCGTGACAAAGCGTGAATTTCAATCTTTAATTGCCGAAGTTTGCGTTCCAGGGAGTCTAGAATTTCTGGCTGTGATTCTCGAGCAACCCGGACTGCTGCTGCAGCTTCATCGATAAGATCCACAGCAGAATCAGGAAGACGTCTTTGGGTAAGATATCGAGCCGCTAGACTAGCCGCAGCGACAATTGCACCATCTGCAATAGTAACACCGTGATGAACTTCATACCTTTCCTTCAGACCTCGTAGAATTGAGACGGTCTCTGCGACGGACGGTTCTTTGACAAGGACTTGTTGGAAACGACGTTCGAAAGCCGCGTCCTTTTCGATGTATTTCCGGTATTCATTCAGCGTTGTTGCACCAATACAGTGAAGTTGTCCGCGTGCCAACATAGGCTTCAACATATTGGCAGCGTCCATACCGCCTTCGCCACTAGATCCAGCGCCCATGAGGAGATGCATTTCGTCGACGAAAAGAACAATCATCTCCTTTGAATCTTCAATTTCTTTCAAAACACCCTTCATCCTTTCCTCAAACTCCCCCCTATATTTACTTCCGGCAATGATTGATCCGACGTCCAGAGAAAGGAGTTTGCATGCCGCCAGATTATCCGGAACATCCTGATTGACGATTCTCTGAGCAAGACCTTCGACAACCGTAGTCTTACCCACACCTGGTTCGCCAATAAGAACGGGGTTATTCTTTGTCCTTCTCGACAGAATTCTAACCACTCTCCTAATCTCTTCTTCTCTGCCAATGACCGGGTCCATCTTCCCCTCTCTAGCCATTGCTGTCATATCGACGGTGAACTTCTTCAAATTCTCGTTTTCATCCTCTGCATCTGCCGTCTTGGAATCAACTCTTCTCGTTCCTCTAATTTGTTGTACCGCATCCTGGACGACCTTAACATTAGGAATATTCGCTTCCTTCAACGTGGCTTGCACAGCCGGATCCTGAATAAGTGCAATGATCAAATGGTCAACTGCAATATAAGAGTCCTTTTGTGTCTTTTGTAATTCTTTGGCTTCGCGAAGGACCTTGTGGAAAGAAGGTGCGACGGCGACTTGTTCTGGTGGGGGATCTTGACTCGGCAGGCGGACGACAGCTCGTTTAAGAGCCCGGTCGAGGGACTGTGGGTCGCCGTGAGCGCGTTCGACGACTTGACGGAAGAGAGATTGTGAAGAAGACCCATGGGAGGCATTCATGGTCTGCTGCTGATCTTTCGAGAGATCAGGTTGGGGATCCAGGAGAGCAAGGGCGAGATGGAGGGGAAGAAGCTGAGAAGAGCCATGCTGTTCTGCCATGAACATGGCATCCTCTATGGACTTCTTCGCCCTGTCTGTGAAGGACAAATCTGTTGTCGACATGATTGCGATTTATTTGGGTTGTGATCAGAATCTGGCAATTGTTTGTTGGTATGTTTTAGTAGTGGGGTTGTTATAAGGATTCCCAGTGTTTGCCCAAATTCGAGGCTGTATGTAGTATAAGCTTTGTCGAGTGAATTGAGTTTATGCAAGGTCAAGTTCAAAGAGAGGTTCTTGTGTTTATACTTCTCCGGGGAAAAGCAGAAAAGACTCGAGACAACTGGCGTTTTCCTGCTTTATGATTCAAGAAACAAGTAGGTGATTCGAGCTGGTGCCATCACTTTCGACTCACCCCACCATTGTACCAATGACATGGGTGCTTTGCTCTTATTGGTTGAAGCCCCAACATCCTTGTCTTCCAAGTTGGTTTTGCCTTCCAAGGCCGGGTGATCATGTGACTAGGCATTAGCTCGAGTCTCTATATGTACTAGCTTGGTTTTCTCCACTAGCGCCAAAATGGAAATATCGTGAACACCAAGCTCTCTCGCTCAACCAAAGGCATTGTGGCTCAACGGAGCCGCGTTCAAAATGAGACTCTGCAGACCACGGTCGTATATGATACGAAATGCCTTATTCACCGTCAACTGTGCCCGCCATGCCTCCTCGAGAAGCTCCATCGCCAATTATACCGCTCTCGAACATGGACGAGAAATATTTGTCTTCAATCATTTGCAGACAAATCAAGTAGTGTATTCTCTGACACGGGCTCTGAATGTATTGGTCCCTCTATTCCTCTAAACTCTGAGAGATTCAAATAATTGGCTAACGACAAAAGAACAACGATGCCTTAAAACAGATCCCCTACAACGGGAAGAAAACTGTCCCCCGAGCCCTCCGCAAAGATCTCTGGGCCCCCTTCGCCGTCCTGCAATTCCCTACCTTTGCTTCAGAAGTCGGTCTCTCAGTGTATCAGCGATTACGCGAATACAAACATTTGCATGAAGTATTATGGGATGAATCCATACGATATGAGGAAAAGGAAGGCAGAATAAACACTCTCAGTGTAAGAGAAAGAAGTAGGAAACTCATGAACCAGAAAGCCAATTCGATAGCTGATATGGCTGCTGTTCTCGGCTTACTTTCTACTCCAACGAAAATCGACGAGGAAGTGAATGGAGAGGAGATCGACACGGGGGCTAAAGTCGGTGTATTACCCGCATATGAAGGGAATGTAGGAGTAGTAGGTGAAAGAAGTGGGATCAATGTGACGATCAAGTGGAGAGATACGTTGGATGCGGAGTTTGCATCTGAATGGACGGGCAACGTAGTCCACGAGGTGATGGAACAAAGATTCAACGTCAACAATCTGACGCTTCCGTCTCCAGCTGAGAGATGGGAAGAAGAGAGGGAAGATTATGAGGAGGAGTTACAGGAGGAGAATGAGCTAAACGAAACAGATGAGCCGAATGAAGCAGGGATGTCAAAGAAAGCTCGGGCAGAAACACATTCGAAATTTATGGAGACTTCAAAGGGGAAACAGCAGGATTACAAGTCCAGTACGAAAAACATTGCTGAGGGCAAAGCTGATAAAGCTCGAGCCAGGGGGTTAGCATCAGAAGAGAGAAAACAGCAAAATATTAAGAGCTCGACCGAAAGTGCTCAGGCTCAAAACAATGAGTCTCGACATAGCAGCAGCAGTATAAGCAATGCAAACGCCTCCTTGCTGCAGGAACTAGGCGTGCCGCTGCAGAAATACGTATCCAAGCCTAGGAATGTGAAGAAAACGGTGGTGACCAGCCCACACGTGGCGTTGATGAACAGACTTAGAGGGGAGGCGGAGGACTATGTGCCCCAGTCTAGGGCTGCGGCGAAACGGGCTGAGAAGAAACGGGCTAAGAAACAAGCTCAGATTCGACCACATGTGGCGTTGACGGAGAAACTAAGAGGGGAGCCGCAAGAGCGTCCGGTTAGGCAGAAGAAGCAGAAAGTTGGGATCAGTGAGCATGAGGCGCTGATGGCGAGGCTGAAGGGGACGCATCAGAGTTATACGCCTAGGGGGAAGAAGGCTGTGAGGGAGATTAAATAAGGGAGGACGGGGAAGAAGATTTTGTAACGATAGAGACAGAGGAATAAAGATCCAGGGACGTGAAAGTGTAAAACAAAGCAAGTTTTATAGATATAGTATCAACATAAAAAAGAATTCCAATTCAATTCCATTTTCCCATTTCCCCTCCTATTTCTTTCCCCCCCCTCTCTAATACCTAAACTCAAACTCTCAGAGCAAACCCTTTCAAATACTCATAATGCCCTACATTCTCATCCACACAGCTCCTAATAACCCGCATGCCCTGCTCTCCATATTTCGCCTTCCACTCCTCGTTCTCAGCCTCTTTGCCTTTAGGCTTCTTACTCTGATTCAATCTGTTAGCTCCTCTCAGCCCAGAATTACACCACCCCCTGCAACCCTCACGAGAGGTAAAACTCACATGACCGAGATCCCGAGGCCGGAGAGCAGTACTCCGAATTGCATCCTCGTGAAAACCCCTCCATTTCTCAAACGCATCTTTGGCTCTCTGGTGATCAGACTCCGTGTCCCAGTTCAACATAGAATCTTTATACTCGATGCCTACTTCCTTGCAATACGCTTTTATGATGCCCTTTGGATTATCAAGAAGGTCATCTGCGTCTATGACTGTAATACTTATTTCACCTTCTTTTCCCTTTTTCGTTTCTTCATTATCGTCTCTGGTATGTTGGCCCGCGATCGAAGGTCCTACCTGTCCCTGCGTACGCAAGAAGTCAAACACGGCTCGGAGCTCGACGTACCTATATATCGAGATCTCGGAGTTAGTATATAAGGTGGACGAGAAACTCTTTAGTACACATTTCACAGCTCGTGAAGCATTCTGAATAGAGTGGAATCCCCGGAGAAGCTACATACCCGGCTTCGGACGGCATGAAATCTTGGAACCCGGTCATGGAGGAGAGAGGTGGGATGGTGCACCGGTAGTAGCTCGGTATGCTGGAACGTGGGTGCCGGATTAGAAATGTGAAGTGGAATTGGGTGAGCATGAAGGCGGGTACTACAGTCGGATTTCCGGGTTCAGGAAGTGTGGCATAGGGGTACGGCGGTTTGCGATTTGTACCCTGGGTGTGGACATTGACCCCAGTACAGTGCCCGTTGACTTCGTTGTTGTGACCGTTGGCTACCCCATTGCTAACACCGTTCACCTCGCTATCCGTGCCAACTCCTTTCTTCACTGTTTTCCCTCCGAGAGATGGAGCGATGGTTGCTGGTTGGCCTTCTGGAGGTACAAGGTAGTGTATGATATCCTTGATGAAGAGGCGTTTTCCCTAAATATGTGAGTCTTTATCTCCTGCTTTGGTCTCTAGTAGCGCAGCAGCCTATATAGGAGCCAGGAGAAGGAGAAACGGTGTAGAATGCAGCGCTAAGCAAAGAATCGTCGCGGTGAACTGTAAGGGTTTGGATGGGACTATAAAATTGAAGAGCGATAGGGATAATGATAGTGGGTATTCATGGACCGGTAGAATGAATAATAAGACGAAGTCTGTGGAATTCACGAAAGATTCTGGGGAACCTCTGATAAGGCACTTGCTCTCTCTCTGGATCCCCTTAGGAATGGCATATGTTTGGGAAATAGCAGGGCTATCGCATAGGTATTGAAAAGTGGGCCTGTGCCGAACCTCTTCGCCCTCTCTCTCCAGCCTCTCGAATATGGTCTTATACGTAGAATTGGCAAATCCCGACTCGTCACGAGCCTTCTCATCATTCTCGTATCTGGTGGAAAGCCTCTCGGGTCCAAAATAGAAGGCATCTCCGAATGGTTCGTGAACACATTGCAGAATGTCCTGACGGGTCATAAAGACCTAGAATAATGTCAGATAATAGATTGATCACCTAATTTATGTAGCAATGCCTACCATTTCAAAAGCAGTGGAACATGCTCTTGGGTGGGTGCAACAAAAGATGGGTTTCGTGGAAAGCATGATGGGCTACAAACCTCCTCTCTTAGGTTAGGTAGGTGACGAACAGAGTAAAGCAATCTGTATTCCAAGTCAAGCTTGTGGACTTGTTTGCCATAGGACTGAGTGATTGACCGTATCCCAGATCAATCGAAGGATGAATGACCTGCGAATCACCGATGTGGTAATTCAGGTTTCAATATACGGAAAGAAGGCGAGACATGGGATGAGAAAGGGAAGGAGGGAGTTGAAATATAAAGACAAGGAAAGGGCCGGAGACTAAAAGTGCAACATGGGAACCGGCTTGCAGCGATCATAGTCTACTCTGAGTCTTCCCACAGGTAAACGGCATGTTCTCCTGGCTTGCATACAGGTATGCATTCTGGTCCTAATCCGACTTGGTACTATGCTACCTCTCCAATTGACATGTTCTCTTTACGCCACTTGTTCGGGACGCATACTACGTGCTCTGAAACCGCCATTCGACTTCCCGCAGGCCGGAAAGCAACGTCATATGAGACAAAGCTCGATACCCGCCAGCCGATCATTTTAGCTGCACGGCGCCCCCCACCGACCTAGCTGCCGCGGCGTCGTGAGTTTACAGCCAGCTTTGATTGGCGAGAGGGCGACAGAGGGTAGAAGAGATCGTGGGGTGGGGTGGACGTGTAGTTGTGGAAGAGGAGAGGGCGGATATTGCGAATATTCATGGGGTGGGGTTGCACACCGCGGAGCTGCCCCTGGTCGATCAGTTGTGCTCCATACTCGAGTACCAGGGCAGAGCTCCACATAGAGTATCAAATGATCAGAGGGGAAGCGGGCAAGGAGATAGACAGGGCCGGGTTAGAAACGACGAGCCTTGAACCTTGAAGGGAGCCAATACAGGTCGTTGCGGCCTCGTTCGAGGCGCGGAACAGCAGGTAGAAGAATTCCATCTCGTGGGTGGATGGGGATCACGTGACAGCTCCGGCATGTGACCGGAGGCTTGATGCCTCAGGCGGGATGCGGCGTGCCTCTATCAGGCAACCGCCTCCCCCTCCCTCGGCACCTGATCTTACGAGGTGCAAATGTCAAAGTCCACGCCCTTCTCCGTACCGGTACCGGGCTTGCATTTTATGCAGCGCCTGAGTCGCCCGTTTTCTGCATAAATATACCGTGAGCGATTTTGTGCCCGTTGGCCCCAATGGGCACTTGGGCTTGCTCGCTCTGCCCGTTCGTCCTACGCTCTCCTCGGCCTGTTCTTTCAATCTCGCGCGGGTCGGCGTCTGGATCTTTTCTTTCGCCTTCACACCCTCGCATGCACACACCGTCCCTCTCCCTCTCCTCGTCCACGATACCCCGCAGTCCTGTATGACTATGACCGCATTGAGGGAAGGCTGAGAACTGCCCCCGATCAGTAATCCACGTGTTGCCAAGGCCCGAGCCTCGTCCGCGGAGTCGATTGTTACATCACCGAGCGCCAGACGAACCGAACTTCGAGAACCCCCACATTGTTGGGATGCTGTGCATACGCAGTACTCGTATCGTTCGTCGAGCATAGCATATCCATCTCTCGGAATCCCCAGATGCGAGGAGGCCTCGGTCTTCCCTACATCCTCTCTCCGCATCTCAGCTTATCGCAACAGTCTCACGCCCGATGAGCAGGTCACCTACCATATTTGATGCTCATTCCGCCGTGTCCATGGATATGTCAGCCAGCCCTGGTCAGTCCTCTCCAGAAGAGTTCGACGCGGACGATTCCAATGCAGGCCCTAGCCAGACATCGCCCAGTGCCCAACTGTCGCGAGCCACCGCGCCCTTACAGAAACGCAGACGAGTAACAAGAGCCTGTGACGAATGTAGGAGGAAGAAAATCAAGTGTGATGGAAAGGTAAAGGCCTGTTCGGCAGTCTTGAATTCAGAGTATGTCTAATGCAAGGCCCACGCAGCAACCATGTACGCATTGCACTGTTTATAGTTATGGTATGGAAGACACCTGCAGAGAATTCCGGCTCTAATATACTTGAACTAACATGCGTCAGATTGCACATACGACCAGCCTTCCAACAGGAGAAGAAATCCCGCACCGCAATATATCGAAGCCTTGGAGAGCCGCCTGCAAAGGGCCGAATCTTTACTTCAGACCATCCTCCCAAACATTGATCTCAATGATCCGAATATCGATGCGACAATCTTACAGCGGGGACAAGTCGCGAATACCAACTTGTCCCAGGCCTTGGCCGCTTCAAGAGCGAGACCTGAGCAAGCGGATACATCGGATATATCAGAGAAGGATGCACAGTTACGTTCAATGATAGAATCAACAGGTCAACTCGATCTTGATGAGCAAGGTCATTGGGATTTTCATGGTGGGTCATCAGGCACTGTTTTTGTGCAGCGCATGCGACAGCAATTCAAGGGCCTCTTGAGCGACGGTCCGGTATTGCCTAGGCTGCCTCGACCTCCAGCGTCCCTTATTGTACATGATTCCCCTAGGTCGGCCACCGAATCTCCTTTTGACTCTGGCCTTCCCAACACCATGGACCTTCCCTCTCGAGAAACGGCACTCGTTTTCTGTCAAAACTCGCTAGATTGCGCCTGCGCCTTACTCCGTTTTATCCACAAGCCAAGTTTCTACGAAATGTTTGACAGGATCTACGATCTGCCCCCTGAAAATTTCGGCAATGAAGAAAACCAATTCTTGCCACTTCTATATTGTGCTCTTGCGCTTGGCTGTGTGTTCCACACGAACATAGACCAGGATCCCAAGGAGCCTTCAGATACTAACTACAAGACTGGCATTGATCAAGGGTAAGTGAGTGCCTTATCTATAGGATCTCATATACGTTGATAGCATCCATCACCACGTGTATCAGCAGGTGTCCTGCTCCTGCACTCAATCCCTTTATGCTTCATTTCGAGCTCGGGCCTCTCTCTTCGTGATAGTGTTACCCTGCTAACAACTTTTCTCAGTGTTAAATATTTTAGAGTGGCGCGACAATTGATGGATATTACAGAGTGTCGAGATATAACATCCTTACAAGCTGTCCTATTTATGATCTTATTTCTCCAGGCATCTGCCCACTTAAGCACTTGCTACTCATATATTGGAATTGCTTTGAGATCTGCCCTACGCATGGGATTGCATCGTAATATAAGTGGAAAATTTACGCCGATAGAGCGAGAGACAAGAAGAAGAGCTTTCTGGATTGTTCGTAAAATGGACACTTACGTATCTGCTTTGTTGGGATTCCCACAGATGCTTGATCCTGAAGATATTGATCAAGAACTGCCAATCGAGGTCGATGACGAATACATTACCAAAGATGCGATCCTAACTATGCCGCCAGGCAGTACATCCTTGTTGACAGCCACAAACGCTCACACGAGGTTGATGGCCATTCTCACTAAAGTTATTAAATATATTTATCCGCTGAAAGGCGTCGAGAAACCCATTCAAGGGGGTGCTAGTCCCTCCTATATAATCAGTCATGCAAAAATTCGAGAAATCGAGGGAGATCTGTCGGCTTGGCTTGATAAATTGCCAACGGAACTCCGACCCGGAGGAGACGGGACCCCTGAAGTAATGAGGTGAGTCTGACTATAAGAGTTACAATTCCGATATAAGATTGTTCTCGAGGCGTAAAATGCATCCCACTATTCGTCCAATGAATAACTGCCCGAACTACTTTACTTTTGAGCTTTCCAAAAGGCTAACGCATGGCAGGGTGCAGCAACTCCTCCGACTAGCTTATGCACATGTGCAGATGATGTTATACCGACCATTTCTGCATTACGTTTCGGTGAAATCGTGTGCTGGAAAAACGATTGACCAACGATCGTACGCTTGTGCAGCGGCTTGTGTCAGTGTCTCACGAAATATTGTCCATATCACGACTGAAATGAAACGACGGGGCTTACTAATTGGCGCTTATTGGTTTACGATGTATACAACATTTTTCGCCATCCTCTCATTAGTTTTCTTCGTGCTCGAAAACCCCGACAAAGATGGGTCAAAAGAGATTCTTGCCGATGCGATGGACGGAAAAGAGGCCCTGAAAGGTCTTGCAAAGAGAAGCATGGCAGCGGATAGGTGTTCAACTTCGTTGAGAGTCAGTATTCTACTATATCTAGTTTTGTAAATCTTTGCTAAGAGAAGATAGGTACTATTTGAGAGGTTGCCCGAAAGGCTCAAGAAGGGTCAACTGGTCGCACCAAAGAAAAAACGGTCAGCCCCTTCTAGTACCACTCGATCTGTCGGAGTGCAAAGCTCACCGGATCTCCCAAAACCAAATCAATCACAAATGACTGGAACGCCCAGGTCCGCCACATTTCCCATGCCAGGACCTCTCCAGACTAGTGATTTACCCCGAAACACACAATTCTTTGACGACACCCACTTTAATAAGAGTCCTCTGTCAAATCTCAATCTACGACACAGTTTCCAAGACCTCCTTACCCCCGACATGTCTGCCACTGGGACACCAGATTCAAGCAGCACGAGCAGTGTGCAGCAAGTGCCACATGGCATGTCACCACTTGGAGCTAACAATACTATCCCTGATCTTAGTGCTATGATGTTTCCGTCCGGTGATCCCTTCGCATATCCAAATCAACCTATGATGGAACTCGAAAATATAAAGCAGGAAAATCAGCCGAACGTCCATCCTATGTTCCTGTCAAATGGCGCCAGTGGACTAGGATTATTCGACGATGTCGAAGGTCAGCTATTCGGCCCTCTCCCACCGTATTTGATGCAGGGACAGCAAAATTTCGAAACGCAGACACAGCTTGATGCTAACAACCTGATGCCTGGGTTGAGCAATCCAGAATTCGAATATCAAAGTGGCTTAGCACCGAATGCGGAGTTGAACTTTGATGGCATTTTCTCCGGGGATGGAGACGAGTGGAATAATATGATTACAGACCCGAGGTGCAGGTCGTAGATATTTAGCGTTGACATAGGAGGATGGCGTTTGCTATTTAGGGGGTTTAGGGAATATACCTGGACGGGCTGGTGATCCATGTTGGAGTTTGGATTGCTATTTCATACATTTATTGTATATACTGAAAAATTACAATGCTCATAGAATTAGTGATTCCCTGTAATTTGATACTTTTTCTTGGCATCTGATTTAAATGTGAATTGTTGAGGCAATCCCCTTTTGATCGAAATCTATGCGCTAATTTAAGCGAACGTCTATTGAAGCTCTCCAGCTCTCAGCCCCACTATCAATCAACTCACACACTCGAGATATCCGGACTTGGCATCAAGATGGCGGCTACGGGAGTGCAATTAAATGTGACTACACCAACATCACCTACACCAGGTCGTAAGAAGAACCAGATGATAATAGTGTCCGGTAAGTTCACTAAAAAGGGATACCTGTTGAATGAGCTTTCTAACACTCATAGATCCTCCCAAATTCGATCTGGAATCCTATATACAAAATTACAGTGGTACGATTTCCCTCTTGTGCTTCTATATGCGCTTTTGATCTGCGCGAAGCTCACCAAGTCTCAGGGCGAACTCGATTTGAACGACTATTCCTCATCGGCGTTTGCTCTACCTTCATTGGCATCGAAGCTCTCAACCTCGCAGTCGCAGAAGCAAAAAAGGGTACAGATATTAAACGATATGTCGAGGCACAGAGCGCTCTTGAGTTGATAGCACCATTTGAGCCTGCCGCCAGGAGAGATCAAGATTGGATTGAGAAGATTGACAAACAGAATCAGGCAGAATCACAGCGTTTGGAAGCCGAACTGAAAGGATATAAATACAACCTTGTGAAAGAGAGTATCCTGGTACATTCTATCAGTCCCATATTAGTTCATAACTAATAACAGCAATAGCTGGCGAATGAGGATATAGGCAAACATTACCATGCGATAGGTGAATTAGGTAAAGCTGGCGACGCCTACCTTCGCATGCGCGCCGATGTTTCGATCCCCAAACAAATGGCCACTATCGGTAGAAGCCTCATCGAAATCAGCATCGAGAAACGAGACTGGATCACCGTTTCAACAAACGTCCAAAAAGTCAAGAATATGCAAGAGAACCCCGAACAACTAGCCATGCAACCATATCTCCGGGCCGCCGAAGGTCTCACACACTTAGATAGTGGTGCATACTACGCAGCTGCTATGGCTTTCCTCACTGTTGA
Source organism: Chlorociboria aeruginascens (assembly GCA_002276475.2). NCBI lineage: Eukaryota > Fungi > Ascomycota > Leotiomycetes > Helotiales > Chlorociboriaceae > Chlorociboria > Chlorociboria aeruginascens. Next base: position 6,858 of record NCSK02000118.1, on the reverse strand, counting down.
TTCAAATATGGGTTCAAGTGCCAATACTATTATCAGCCCAAATGATATCGCCGTTTACGGAGGCCTCTGTGCTCTAGCCTCCATGGACCGCAATGATATCCAATCTCGAGTCCTTGAAAACTCCAGTTTCAGAACTTACTTAGAGTTGGAACCACATATCCGCCGCTCCATCCAATCTTTCGTCAATGGTCGATATTCAACTTGTCTTACCATCCTTGAAGCCTACCGATCCGATTATCTCCTCGATATCCATCTCCAAAAACATGTCGATGAGATTTATTATCTGGTTAGGAGTAAAAGTATCGTACAATACTTTATTCCTTTCTCTTGTGTTACGTTAGATAGTCTAAATGCTGCGTTTGCTGCGCCGGGAAAATCAATTGATAAGGAATTGGTCCAAATGATTCAGAGTAAGGAATTAGATGCTAGGATCGACACTCAGAATCGCGTATGTCCTCATTTCACCCCTCTTTCTAGGAGATGCAACCCAACTAATATGAAAATAGCTTCTAACATCCGTCCCCTCTGCTCCACGCTCAACCCTACAAAACGACACTATCAGAACAGCCAAAGAATATGAGCGGGAGGCTCGTCGTAGAATCCAACATATGAACCTCATAGTTGCGGATCTGGAAGTGAAAGGTCCGAAGAAAAGCCACGGCTTTGGTGGAAATATGGGTAGTATGGGTATGGCTACTATGGATGAGTTATATCATAATGATGGGATGGTGACTCAAAGGGAGCTAAGGCCGAGGAATATGGGGGGCTATACTTAGAGAGCGTCTGGAAGGCTGTTATGATGATGAACATAATGAATGGTATGAATAGAGGGTGGGCGACATGGCATGAATGGAATTCAAGGGGCGTTACGAACAGGGCATCCTCTATTCCCAAATTAGTTATTCATCACCAGGCGTTTTTCAATTTCACATAGTACGCGAAGCGAATAGATGAATGGAATCTCACTTACCTCTCTCCTTTCTCCCATTATAAATTCGTAGATAACTTATCACAGCACACTGCAAGAAACTTTTTTTGTAAAAGTATAAGTATATGTAATTACCTAAATACTTCAATAATTGCACAAGTAGAACCGATACAAAAATATCCCACTCCAGTAAGACTTTTGTTTTCCCCATCAAGCTACTTACTATATGCAGTAAGTATAGAAGTCCTCCTCATCTATGGGGATTTTCAACTGCACTCTTCTTCTTTGTTCCCCTATATGTAATCTTATTGTAATGTAATTAAGTAATTATATGTATATATATATCTAGCCTTACCCCAATAACCTGATCTTAATATCTTTCTCCCTCTCCCTTTCTCTCTACGTTTCTTATTTCCCCAATAATATAGTGAGTATAGTGTAGTATAGTGTAATGTAGTGTGATGTCATATTGTCGATATTAAACACTTATCATATAGAAGAAGCAGTACTATTCTGATCCGGGGTTATATTACGGGGGAACCAAGTTTCCTAGGACATGGGGTATTGGATGGATGCGCTGTAATATTTGTGTGTGTAAAAAAAAAAANAAGAAAAGAAGAAAAAAAGAGCAACGTACGTTCGGAACTAACTTCTAGGGTATTTTATATCCTCAAAAATCCTATAGTCCCGATATTTGAGTGGGCTTTGTGATAGCTTCCTTCATGGAGTTTCTAGGAGAGAGAGCGGACTAGTAAGGAAAGGGAAAGGAAAGGGAAAGGAAAAGTTAAATCTGAGTATTCGAAGCCATAATGATAATAAATCAAGGAGCAGGACCTCGATACAGAGAATAATTGCTCGATGGATCTTGAGTCAAATAAATGGGTCAATTTTGATTCGATATTCATCTCGGATTATTGCTCAACTAATGAACTCACTCTATGCACATAAACCCCGTCCATATAATTACCAATGGTATCTTGAATTCGTTACATTTTTTACCATACCTCCGTAAATAGATCTCTGGATATAGCACCGGTGATATATCTACAACATCCACCCAATAAGATTATCTAGCCAACGGTCCAAACCGGTGCTTTCCCTAAGATCTGTCGCCCTCTAACTTCCACCCCTACAAAGCCCGCGAACCTGATCTTCTGTGCCGCATCCTCAGATGATACCTTTCCCTTGGGCTCCCCCACATTTTCCGCACTACCTTGAGAATTTACTTTTTTGATAGGAGGTCCTCCACCCATCATAGCCTGTAACATCCCAGTATTTTTGCCCTTTTCTTTCCGAGACTTGCCATCTCCCTTGTCTGGATCCTTCGACGATTCGTCCTTATCTCCACTACCGGTACTGCTGGCATCGATCTCGCTTGACGCATCTGCTACAGGATTATCAAGCGCTGGGATTCCAGTCTCAACTTTCATGATAAATGGCTGTAACAGATCGCCTGGCATTGGGTATACGATGGATATGTCACGGCTTTCCAGCGGTAGGTTTGAGGCGATACTGACCGCTAATTCAACAATCATATGTGCAGAATCTTCGATTCCAGCAGGCATTGGTTCTTGAAGGAAGTTGATCAAACTCGCAGTCAGATTCGTAGTTGCCATCCGGGTAAATTGTGCCCTATAAGCGTCGCTATCGGAAGAGTGCAGGATATCTTGGAGGCCATCTAAGGTGGCTAACCGCCAGTGTACCACTTTAGCTGTCAGAGCATCTGACTCCTCCTGGTTGTTGAGAACTGGCGAGAACCGACGGATGTTCTGTTCAATGATCTTGAGACTTACGCTCAACTCAGGTTCCAGGCCGGGGTGAAAGGTTCGACTGAAGATCTCCTCCACCAGAAATCTCGTTATGCAAGCTCTTCCCACTCCAGTCATCTCTTGTTTTCCAATCTTTAATGCATCTTGATTCACGTATGGTGCTAACCAGTTTGGTATCGACCGCCACTCCTTCCTAATATTGAACGCGAGATTCGTCGTGGCCCCGTCTAACCGTTGGAATCGGGTCATGTACTCACTGTCATCAAGTGATGTTCGAGATTGAGATAGTCTTTGATTCGCTAGTGTATTTTGTAGTTGCTCAACTTGAGAAGTTTTGTCGAAATAGAGGCCTTTCACTTTTTTTGTACTTTTGTACTTGATCAATATTAGCAAAGTCTACATTGTTCATATTCAGCACTGACATAATTCCTTGTAAGCGTCGTTCACATCTCTTTCCGCAGGGGCGGGTGGGGGTGTGCTCCGACCCTGTTCCCCTCCGCTAGGCGCTCCATACTGATCTCTTTGCGGGGGCCCGCCTCTGTAATTCGGCCCTTGGGCAGAGCCAGTGGGGGGAGGAACCGGGCTGATACCCGGCGTCGGCGGTTGTTGATTGTTGGGATATGATTGTCGATTGTAGTTCTGATCGCGGGAGTCTGGCTGTAACTGTAGCTTTGGATCTGCGGCGGACCTCCGGTTCTGCTGCGTTCCCCCAGCAGGTGGACCCATCGCAATATGTTGGGACAGTGGTCTCGGACCTTGAATTGAACTCGTTCGATTCGGGTATTCTTGACGCAGCGAGTTGCCACTGGTTGGTGATGGTCCGTTGGACTGTTTGGAGGATGGTCGTTCTTCTCGTTGATCGATTGGGGATTCGTGTGAGAGTTGGGAGGCGGTTTCCGAGTTTTGGGGTCGGAGTGAATCGTTGATGGAAAGATTACTCGTATTCACTGACTGAGAATGACTCGACAATTGATAGTGATTAGAATGCACGGAGTCCGGAGAGGTGTGATGAGGGCTTTGTTGTTGTGGTTGTTGTGGTTGTTGTTGCTGCTGCTGTTGTTGCTGGTGCAGCAGTTGCTGATTGGCTTCTTCGATTGCGGAGGAGGTTGGAGGCTCAGAAGCGTCTTCGACAGTTCGAATGGTTGGTTGTTGGAATTGCTGGCTCTGTTCTTGTGCGAGGTTGCGAGGTTGTTCTGGGTTGGGGATCGTGATGAGGAACGGATCTAGGCCGTTATCGTCTTCTGCACCTTCCTGAGGTGAGGGCAAGTCACTCCTGGAGCTTGGCGTCCCCTGCCAATCCGCTCGCTGTTGATCTAAAGAGGGCCTCTGTTGTACTTGTGGATATGGTGTTCGTAGAGCTGGCGGGCTCTCTTGTCGCTTTGACAGACGGCGCCCGACACCCGCCGAGGCACTGTATGCACCTGGACCCTGTTTCTCAGACGTGCGCCCCGATCTCATGCGATCAAAGAGACTCTTGCTCTTCTTAGTCTCGACCGCGGGAGACTGAGCCGGAGCCGAGGGTCTTCTGCCCTGCTGTTGTTGTTGTTGTTGTTGCTGCTGCAATCTTCTCGTATCAATGGCCAAGTCGTCCGCCGAGGAGCCTGAGCCCGCGGAGTAGGGAATGGCAATGGGCTGGGGGTAGGGGTTGGAGTAGCGGATAGTCTGCGACCGCGATGGAATCTCGCCCGTATTTGGAGTCTGATATAGGCGGTGGTCGACGTCGAGGCCAGGTGAACGAGGGGCGTCGACGTAGGGCTGGGATTGCAATCGAGGTTGATGGGGATGGTACTGATTAGCCTCCGCGTCTTCGTAGTGCTCGCCTTCCGGATGTCCCTGGGAATTCAACGCCGATTTTGAGCGATTGCTATGCTTGATACCCCAGGGCATAGCTCAAACTCGAGATGCGATCGAATAGATATCGTGGCGCTCCGCAGCCAGTTTGGTGGCCAGTGCTTGCTCACAGCAGCTCTTCTCCCGGATCCAGTGCCGTAGGGTAGGGCGCCCGTTGCCAGCCAGCCAGCCCGTTGGCCGCGAGACAATTGATGATGCAGAGGACGTTTGTTTCTTGTCGGGAGACAGGAATAGCAGCTGCAAGTTGGGGATCGTAGCACGGGGATAGCGAAGGGTGGTTGTAGAAGGATGGGCAGGGCAAAGGGGCTGAGTGACGGAGAGGGAGATGGCATATTACAGCCCAAGGGGCCGTCTTGATTCGCTCACGAGTGCCATCGGGCTTGAATAAGGGCCCCCAGGGGCTGCAATGGACTGGCAATGTCCTGTAACGCTATGTCTGCGTGCGGCATTCCAACCCACGGGCGGGATGCAGAGGGCTCGTCTGGCACGACTATGGAACACACTCCCGGTCCAGCAGCACTGGGCAGCACTGGGCAGCACTGGAGGTATTGGGGAGTGGAAGCATCTCCCAGGGAAGGGTAGTACGGAACAAGTGTGCTAGGATACAATAAGCCGTCACTCATGCCCCCCCCCCTACGACTGGTTGACTCGCCCTGAGTCTCTGGCGCGCTTCTGGGACGCTCGTTGACCGTTGTTCGCAGAGGTGGCCGCAGCACCGTCCGGACCTATCCATGGCATGACATTACAGTAGACAATCTAGACATTGGGCTTCATGGTTTGTATGGGATCGGGAGGGGGTCGGGGAGGAGGGGGGAGGAGGCTCGAGGGTCGAGGGTCGAGGGTCGAGGGTGATGGGTTATCGATAGGGCTCAACCGAGGCCCCGACCTTTTGCCCCTGACGGCGTGACCTATAAATAGGACTTACAGTACTAGTCCTGCTCGGTGACACTTCTAAACTTCTTAACCGAAGATCAGGTGGCTCGTCCAGATTGTATACCAGTAAGACGATGGCAAGCTGTGCAATGCATGAACCCCATCAGTGTGGGGTGCCGCCGTCGAAGGATTGGCTGTTCTTGACTGCTCACGTCTCCCCCGTGCGGACCCGACACGTTGGTCCGCCATTTGCCCTTCGAGATACTCAGGTGTCCGGAAACAGACATGAAGCCATTCCGCCGCTCAAGTGCCATGTGGCAATACGAATCATGAGCTAGGAAGGTGGTGGAAGGGGGTTGAAGTTGCCCAGAATTGACGATCAACTCCGACGAGCGTTGCAGCTCTCGGACGTGTTACGACATAGCCTCGCTGTGGGGGACAGGAGCCGCTCGCTCTATTGCCAGAGCATCCGAGACCGCCAGTGTTAAGTATATGGGATGTCCGATGAGCATTTGGGGGCTCTTCAGAGTCGCGGGCACGTGACTGTATCTCAACTTCCAGTTCCATGGCGGGCGCGTGCCATTGGCCACTGGTGATGGGAAGATCGCCAGGGATGAGATTAAATCGCCCCCATAACCTCGAACAATATGCTCCCACCACGGTCCGTCCTGCCCCAAGGAAGAAGGTCGATCCCAGGCATTCCTTGTTCCTTGTTCTTTGGGCAATATGCGTCGAGAGCGCTGACCAATACGGCGGGAGAGGTACAAAGGTACGGGACTTTGCAGTTCGGAGCGGTTGGTGGTCATTTTGACGCTCATTGGGGTGATGTCTTTGGTTTAGACATTTGCTCTCATTTGACTCAGTTCACTTTTATTCACGTCATTTGCCGGTCTGTCCACTGCTCCACCATCTTCGATCTCGCGATCTCGCGAAAGATTTCGGAAAGCTCCCAACCCATCTCACATTCGTTCAACCACCTCGAAACGCAACCATGCAGTTCCTGCAAACCATCAGCCTCGTGCTGGCTCGAGCCGTGTGTGCTCTCGCCCTCCCAGCAGCACCCCAAGTTACCGAAGCCGAAGCTGTCACCCTCGAAAACTTCGTCATATCAAATATCTACACCAATACCTTCTCCGACCCCACCAACACCCAATTCAACCGTACAATCTCCTGTCCGTACCACTTTACCCTCCCCTGTTAGAAAACGGGCCTGCTGACCGCTTCAATAGTTCTCTTCACCGACCCCAACTCCAACTCCACTAGCACCATCTGCACCAAATCATGGACCCAGACGAATTCCACAAACACCTATCCCACCACCTACTCGCTATGCGACGCCACGGGCAACGACGAAGCATTCCAATGGAAATTCGATAGTCTCACCAGTTTGGGAATCTTCTCTCTTGACTTAGTTCATGGGTTCTCTGATCCTGTGTA